>JAPYZR010003320.1:0-14459 GCA_030522945.1 Trichopria nigra
TAGCCAATTCTTAGACAGTTCAGATATTTACCATGTTAAAGGCATAGGAGAAATGGATAGTGTAAGAAAAAAATGGATAGATTTCTACTAGGGATATAATATATAAATATAATTAATTAATTATATGAATTAAAATTAAAAATGTATTTTAATATTTACATCTTGAATATTTTTTTATCATATTTTATTATATATTGAATTAATTATTATATTATATATAAATAAAATATGATAAAAAGATATTCAAGATGTAAATATTAAAATTAATTTTTAATTTTAATTCATATAAATATATATATATATATATATATTAAGAAATAAAAAAATCCCATTTTTAAGAAAGAAGCTCGAATTTGAAAATTCGATCATAAATAAGTGAATTTTCATAGTAAGAAATTTATGTAGTATACGAGATTAAAAAAGGAATGACAAATAATACGCAGCTTGACAAAGAGAACAGTACGAAGCAGTTTTCGCCCACTGTAGTGCACGCGAAGCGGGGAAAGAATGAGAGTAATCGAGTGAGACGAAATAAAAGATTTAGAGTATAGTATATACTAAAACTAGAACGAGAGGCAGTAGTGTAGTGATAGAAAAAAGTGAGAAAAGGCGAGATTACAAAGAGTATAATAAAGGAGCGAGAATAAAATTCTTGATATATTGACAGCAAAGAGTATATCATCCTTTTACGTCGAGGGGAATTGTGAAATAAAAAATATTTTTGTTTGCTAAATGTCTCGTGACAAACAAATTGAAAGAAAAAAATATGGATGAAAATAGATAAAATTAAAAAAAAAAGTAAATAATGTACAGAAGCAGAGAATGAAAAATCGAAAGTTAATAAAAATTGATGTAAATTGCTGTTTAAGAAAAAAAAAAAAAAATAGATGAACAAGTGATAAAAAAAGAATTATAAAAACGAAATGTAATTTCAAGTGAAAAAAGCTGTAATGGTCAGACAGCAAATCCCGAAACGATGATATTGATGATCATTTTGCGAAAATATCTTTTTCAAAAATTATCAAATCGTCGCCGACCAGCAATGAATAATCGCAAAAAAATGGCCATTTCAACAAAGATTCGGAGGAATACAAAAAATGCATGAAAAGAAGAAAAGACACGAGGATCACAATCGAGTAGAGGCAAAGAGAGAAAAATCGAGTTGTAGAAGAAGAAAAGAAAGTTGTAAGGACCTCGTGTATACAGGGGTTCTTGGAATGCTCGGTAAAGAATAGCATATGTGTTCTCTTCTTAATCCGAGAAAAATATTCCATGTATACATAGAAATCGAAGAATTTATAACAATGATAATAATTATGACGATAACGGTACTGGTAATGATCGACTATAAAATGCTTTTAAAATAAGATGACAGATCCCTTTATAATAGTGATAATCACTGAAGAGATATTGAAGTCCCCTCCAGTTTGAGTAAAGTCAAAACGGAATATGGAGGAATAAACAGAGAAAAACAGGAATCCATTAGGAATTACACACTTTCCGTTTGTCATGCCAGTCTAATGTATCACCTACTGAAAAACATGTTAGGTATCACAGAAATGAAAATTGCACAAGCTAAAACGAAAGGTTGTAGATGAGAAAAGAAGATGAGGAGGTTACAAGACAAAGAAAAAGCTGCAAAGTGATAAGAGAGAGAGAGAGAGAGAGAGAGAGAGGTGGAGGGAGACGAGATAAGGGAGTAGTATGAAAGAGAAAGAGGAAGAGAGAGAGATACGTATACCTGATATAGGTGACACAGTATATTGACTGAGGGATTGCCCCCTCCAATTTTTGTCCTCCCTCCGGCCAGTCTGATTTGGCGCGGCTGCGCGAGTTTCACGTACCTCGGCACTCTGTACTTATCACGCAGATTCCACTTGCCATTGCCGCATCCGCGGTATCTCTCGTCTTTGTGCCGGGTACCATTGCAAATTTGTCCAGTTCCATCTGAAACTGAAGTGAAAGACGATTTTTAACGTAAAATCGGTGAAACGACAAAAAAAAAAAGACGAAAAATTGTCAACATTGTCAAAAGTAAAAAAAAAAAAAAAAAAAAAAAAATTATGATCTAAAAGAAAAAAAAAACGAAATATTGGTGATTTTATGGATCCTCAGATTGAGAGAAGTCTTTTGGCTTAACAGTGAAGGGATTTACGTGTCAACGAACCGGTTGGTGGATTAAAGTCATCGAAACGTCCCCGTATGATCAAGTAGACGTGAAGAAAGAAAAAAAAAAAAATCAGTGCCGGCTGTGATATGTGTAACGCGATTTAATGGTTGATCCGCTAAAACTCTTCTGGGTTATAACCAACAGCTCCTATCTGGGTACGTGACGAGTTTCTGTCAGACTGCATTTTACAAGGATGTAATACGTGAAACGATTGTTGGGAAAAAAAAATTCCCTGATACTCGTGTGTTAATCTTAAGTTATTCTAGAGATGGTGATGGATTATTTGAGAGGATTTTCGGGTTTTCTGAAAAATTTTGAAAAAATGTATGCGAATATAAATTTTGAAATTCACACGGAAACAGTCGAAAAAGTCATAAGGAACCGGAAATTTTTTACATTATCACTTGAAAAAAGTCAGTTTGGCTTATTAAGAAAAATGTCAGTTTTTTTTTAAAGATCAAAAAACCAAATAGTTTTGGAGAAAAAAAATATTTTCGAAAAAATTCGTTTTTTGTTTAGAGATACGGTTTTATATACATTTTTATATATAATACATGAAATTATACATTTTTTTTATAATTTGGAAAACACATAGAAAAATCTAAGGAAATACAAATAAAGTTTCTGCCTTTCATTTTAAAATTAAAGAAAATTTTTCATATTTTTTTTGGAAATAAGTGTCGACATTATGTCATGTATTTTGCAACAAATTTTCATACAGAATTAAAGAATACACTACGTTTCTAATATTTTGAATGAATGAAAGTTTGTTAAAATGTGAATAATTTATTAAAATAATCCAAGAAAAATTTTAATGACATAATCGGTAATGAATTTCAGTGAAACTTTAATTGCAAGTGACTTATGACAAAATTGAAGAATATTTTTAATTAAAATAAACTAGAATAAAAAAGAAAAATAAAAGGAAAAGGTTATCGTAATAAAGTTCCGTGATCATATTTTAAAGACTCCACTAAAATGCTGAAAAAAAATTAATGAAAGATTTAATTAAAAATGTAACTCATACTTGTAAAAAATAGTGATTCTATTTGTACTTGTGTTAAATCAGAAATAAACAATATCCGGAAAATTGCTAATCGAAAAAAATATGGCGTGGCAAATTGTAACTAAAATTTGTTACAAATTCATGTGAAAATATATTTTAAATTGTTAATCAAAAATAAAATAAAATGTCAAATAAAAAAAATGAGATAAAATTTTACAAAAATTGAAAATTCATAAAACTTCATTAACGCATGTGTATGGGTGTCCTAACAATACTTTTTTTTTTCATAAAAATGTAAACTTAAAAATTATAAATAAAAAAATTTACAAATGCACAAAATTATCCATAAAAATTGAACGCAAATATCGTACGATAACGCAAAAAGCAAAAAATATGTGATAAAATCGCAATTATAAAAAAATATTTTTCACGTATTTTATGAGGAGAAAAGAGATTACTTCGTCGGAAATGTTGACGACTGGTTTATTCAGCAGCAAGTTTCTCTTTCAAAGTGCATGAAATATTAATCGATTTCTCGAATTTTCTAGGAGCCGATGCTTTATTTCTCGCGCGTCATCCGATTTTCCTTGAGCTTGCGACGTAAGGAAATTTTTTGATAAACGAGTTGAAGTACATGAATAAAATATTTCTCCCTTTCATTTGCGGTTGAAAAGCAGTGAGATATAGCGGCGGCAAAATTATCTCTAACGATCTCCGAGTATTAATAAAGTTCCTTTATCATGCAAAAAAATAAGAACTTCTACGCGCGTACCATCTTCCAACTTCTGTCATGTTTGACATTTCTTAATGCATTCGATGATTTTCAGAAAACAAGTTGAGAAAAGTTCGCTATTTGAAATTGCAAAGAATTATTGTTTCGTTTTCTTCTTATCTTCTAAAATATTGTTCTTACGATTATTTCTTTGAAATATTTGAAATTTGTTCATTCAATATGAAAATCTGTCAAATTTTTCATGAAAAATTTTTTTTTGAATTTTTTTATACAAAAATTTGCGTGACAGATTGTTTAAATAATAATTTGTATATAGTTTTCAAAAAAATGTTGTGAAAATAATTTTAATAAGATTTATTAAAAAAATAATGATAATATATAAATAATCATACAAAAAAATGTTTCTTAAATATTTTGAAAAATTTATAAAGCGGATCAGCAATAAAAAATTTTTTTAATAAAAACGCAGCAATAACCATTTTCGACAATAATCGTATTTATTTCATCGAGAGATAAGTAAATGTAATGATATCGAAAAATAGTTTTTGCAAATATCTAAACAACATTTTCGACGAGAAATATTTAATAAAAGAGGGGAAGTAAATAGTAATAAAAGGAAAAATCGCTAAACGGAGAATTCAATTTTCTCGCAGTTCTATATCGGCTTGAATGGAAAGCCGCACGTAAAATTTGTATTAGGTAGTCCAGTTGGAAAAGCGAAGAACGCATTTTTCAATTCCAAACGTAGGCGAATGCCCCATTGTCAAAGTTCGTCTCAGTTTATTGGCTATTGCTCACAGCAGCCTTGAATAAAATCGAAATGTTGTCGGCGCTATTCCATATATGTACGCTGGTCTTTAGTTTATTACACGATCCACCGGCGTGGCCATAATTCTACCATTATTTAAACTTTGGAGGTTTAAAAGCTAAAACTCACTTTTCTCCAATCCCTCGTGAAATGCAGCGAAGTAAATGTTTGAAAATATATTTAAATAATATTATTATTGAAAAATAATTTTATAATCAATATATATATATTCTTGTTCCATTAGAAATGACCAACAGAGACAAGAAACCGAAACCAGCAATTAATTGTGAATTTATAAAATCATATAAATTTTACATTGCGCAGTTTATTCGAGCAATTCTTACGATTCCACATTTGACGTTTTCCAACAGAACAGAAAATACCAATTCGCTTTTTTACGTTATATAATTATGTGAGAAATAAAATTATATTCCCTTGGAATTTAACATCGCGTTAATTAAGTTTTACGTTTATTGCTGGATTTAGTAAAGAATTACGATGCTCAAATATTTCGCGTTCCCTCATTCGTCTGACTAATTACACGTAATAATGGCGCCACATTGTTTAAACTGTAATTAAATTGAATTTTTCGAACATCTCAGATTTATGAAATATCGCTATAAAGATATTGAATAATTGATGATTTTATTGCAGATATTTTCATGATACTGTTTCGTTCATTTTTCAAGTACTATATACATGTGATTTTCGCCGGTCTTTCGCGTTAAAAATTGTACGAAAAAAAAACGTGCGAGAAGCGTAAAACGCGTAATTATGAATTATGATTCGCTGAAAGTTGTAAAAGCTCCCTAGTGAAAAATGCAATTGTCATTTGAAAAAGTAGACAAAAAAAAATACGTGCAGTGATAACGGTATAGTTTATGCAAATTTCCACATATATATATGCATGTAATAAAAATGACATTGTGAAGTAGACATTTACGATTAAAAAATGTTTTTACGGATTTAAAGCGCGAATTCTCATCGTGCCAATTTTTGTCAGATTTTATTGAATAAAAATTCAACTTTTATTATTACATCGATACGACTGTTACCGAGATTTGCATAATCTGTGCGATTTTCGAAAGTTTTTTTTTTTTGCGGATTCGTTCGCTGGTTTTCGCAGTGCTGGTTTTTTGTTATTATATGCTACATTTTTAACCTATATATCCGATATTCTGGCTGTTGAATGTTGCCATTATTTGCCAGCGTTTTCCGACGTAAAATATTTTAAAATTTGAGATTTATGATACAGGTGAACTGTCATTTTGAAAGCTTCTCTTTTTCACTCCGCTATATGGATTGAATTTTCAATATTTCGTTAATCAATGTTCATGAATTTTTTGTTCTATTTTCATTACTAGCACCCGTTTTGCATATCGTGCTGCATACAGCGGAGACAATAGGTCTTATATAGGATTTATATTATTTTGTGTATTTTCAGTTTGATATTTTGTTACCCTTTCATATATCTTATTGACAGTCGATATTTTGTCATAATAACAAACAATATTAACGCATATATGAACACAAAAATGAATACAGGACATACTTTTAAATTGTGTGAAGTACAAATGTTAAATACTGAGAAACATTGATACAGAAAAAGTTTTTGATAAAAATGAAAGATAGAAACTTTTTTATATTTTTTTCATTTTTCTACAAAAATGTTCGAAAATAATTTTAAAAATGTATACATACATTATATATAAATTATATATAAAACCTCTTTTTTCAAGTCGTAATATAAATTTGATCTACCTAAACAAAATTCGAAAAATATTCAAACTGAAATAATTCCGGTTCCTTAAAGGGTAAATTCATTATTTTTTCAAATTTCGTGGTTTTTTTCAAAGACTACAATGTTATAATTAAAAAGTTGTATATTTATGTCAAAAAACATGAAAATAGTAAGAAAACATTTTTTTCAAGATTTTGTTTCCCCATCGAAGTACCAAAATAAACCTTCACGGTTTACCATCTTCAAAATCTAAACGTTATATAACAAATTTTATCAAGTTCCGTAAACGTTTAATCATTCCAGGCGCCATATTGGATTCGCAATCTTCAGGGATTTAAAAACTGACCAAAGATTCAAATTTAGCGAATCTTAAAACATAATAAATGTAGGATTTCAACAAACTATTCTCTTATATTTCGAATCTCGGCCCATCATATTCGATCCGCCATTTTGAATTTCGAAAATCTGACCAAATTCGAATTCAGCAGATAGTACAGCTACTATTACCAACTTTTTGTAGGAATGTGAGTGAAGAGTCAACACAAAAATGTTTAAGTGAAAAATTGTCATTTTTAAAATGATAATGACTTTTAGAATGAAAATAAAAAATATCTTGTTAAGCTACACAATTTTTGTAGTTGAAAAAAATATGAAGTTTTGCGTCGTATAAAAAAATTTGTAAAAATCGATTGAAAAAAGGTCGTTAATTTTTTAATTAATTATTTATATTTCGACTGTCCGGCAATCGTCCACGCGAAAATCCAACTTAAGAGATTAGTTTTTACTTTTGTACATCCCGGATACTTTCCTCTAACAAAACAGTATACTTGCTATCTTAAAGTTGCGAACGCGCGATTGTATCTGACTGGTTTTAATTTAAAACCGATTAAAACTTCATATTACAAAATTAATGAATACATCAACGAAAAAAAAACACCAATTTAACTTTTATAAAGAATTTCATTCCAACGTGAAATTATTTGTTACTTTTTCGGTAAGACTTGCAAAATTCAATGAAAACGTGACTTTTTTGGTGAAAATTGCATCGTCTGCTTGTTTTCTGTTGATTTTTTTTTCTAAACGTTGGGAAAAAACTTTTTTTCAATCATCTACGATGAAAATTCTACTTTTTAGTGCGAATGGTACAATAAATATTTTTTGTAAATAAAGGATAAAATAAGTGCCAAAATTGAGCTGTACTTTACATAAAAGTGAATTTTTCAAACAAAGAAATGTAAGAAAAAATTCTTAAAAATCGCTGCAAAATTTGAAAAATGACGTTCATTTCGTATAATTTCTGTATCGTCCGAAAAAGCCACAAAGCGAGGGCAGAATTTCAAATAACAGGAGCTTGCAAATCCCTCATTAAAGGCACGTTCTTTCCATTCGTTTCGAAGGAGCCAATCACGAGCCGCGAATTTCTCCGGGTCCAGTTGGGCGATCCATTAAATTCGGTAATTGCGATATTTGAGAGAAAACAATACCTGAAATGGGCGCAATGCTCTTTTATACGTTATATGTTGCAGCATCGGTACTTTGTACACCCGCATACCGGGTATTGTGTCACCCTTCAGCACGTATCGTGCTGCGTATAATGCCATTCACCCTTATATATATATATATGTGTGTGGGTGTGTGTATATACGTATGCCGTATAAATGATCATTGACACGGAGAACCAATTTCTATATAGAAACGCGTATACGCACGAGCGTTAAGCAAATATTGTACGGTATAAAAATGGAAATTGCATCCGAACATTTCGACACGTGAAATTCTCGACGAATTATTATGTGAGTAGATGGATACAATCGAGTTGTAAATATGAGTATATGATCTGAAGGAAACATATCGATTGTGACGTGAAAGGACATTCGAAAAATTGACGTTCGACGCAGTCGTTTACGAAAAAAACAAATTTTTTTTTCGGTTTAGAAGGAATATGAATTTATTTGAAAATTTGAAAACTGTAACAACGCAATATTGGGTTTTTGACATTTTATGTATAAAGAACGGATTTACAGAATTCATAGGAAAAATTTGTTGAGAATACATGTTTTATGGCACAAAAATAATGACATTCTATATGAACTATAAAATTGATGAATAAATTTTGTAATTGTAAGTTTCAAAAAAGTCTAAATCAGTATAAATCAATAGAAAGAAAAAAAGTAAAAAAAATAAAAAAATAAAAAAATTATAATTGTTATACATGATTGGAAGTCTCTAAGTGACTCAATTTTCATTCTACGTAGAGTGAAATGTCACTCAAGAAATTTAGAGCAAAGGATAATATAAACAAAAATTATATATAAAATTTGCACAGAAAAGTGTTTTTGTCATAAATTTTTGTTTCTTTTTCGCAAATAATTATTTGAAACATCGGGTACAAGACTACTTGAATTACCACATCGTCGTGTAAATATAATCCCGAGTTTAATTAAAAGTTTGAACTCGTCGATTACTCATCGGTGCAGTTCGTACTGATATTGATTTATTTTGTGATTTGTACAGCACATTTAATATAATGTTTTCGAAGAAAGACCTCATAATTAATTAGTTCGCGGTAATGGTTTTATTTCATTTTTTATTTGTACACATATTGATTTATTTTTATGATGGTGGAATATGTGGCTTCAAAATGAATAAATGAATAATGAGCAGAACATAATTATAAATCAATAAAAATCGACAAAAAAAAAACAGAAAAATACTGAAATACATTAGCAAAATTGATAAATTCAAAGTAAAATTATTGTAAAAAGATGATAAAATTATATAAACGAAAATTAGTGAAATTTTGAAAAAAAAATTTGTAAGAAAAAACAAAATGTTAAAGAAAATCTAGAAAATAGAATAAGTGTAAATTAATAAAAATACCATTATTTGAACAATACTAAAAAAAAAAAACAATACGAAAACCAATAAACAGCCAACACATGAACCTAAAAATAAATAAAAATTAATAAAAGATGATCAAAACGAATGAATTAAGAAAAAATGTTTTGATAAATTAAAAAATTCTTTCAAATCAATTAGAAAAATTTTTTTTAAATAATTAAAATATTCCAATAAAGAAAAAATAACAAAATTAATTGGTAAATGTTTTATTGAAATAACATAAATAGTTTTAATAATTTTAATATATATACACACTTTATTGGATTTCCTAAAATGTATTAATAAATAATTTTATTTATTATTAATTATTATTAATATATTATGTCTTAATTACTTATAAAATTAATTAATTAATTAATTAAGTGTAATAAATCATTTTACAATTAACTGCACTTGATGACACAACGATTTGAAAATGCTTTATCAGAATTAATTTAATAAACGAAATTTATGTCTGTCGTTGATTGTACTAATTGAAATTTAATATTGCCAAACACTTTATGAACGTTTTGAAGTGTATATATATACTAACTGTAGTAAAATATATATAATAATGAATGCAGACATTTTACGATTCAAATTCTTACAATTACACAGTAAAGCAAGCGTTAATTACTCAATAATAAATCAATTTACTATACTGTCATTCAATAATTTCGTTGTTTTTTTTTAAGTGAAAATTTATCAACCTTAATAAGCACACGGCGCACACGAAATATGAGACTGAATGTACACAAGACAGGAAAGAAACGTGCAAAGTGAAAAATATATACTCATTACCATATACGTTAATTAATTATATTTAGTAAATTTAAAGTTCAGTTTCAACATAAGAATTCTAATGTTTCGGATGTCGTATTTCATCCTGCCAGGAGGTGTTTCGCGCCCGCAAACTTTTATTCGTCAAAAGTGGCGTTGAAATTATAGAATCCCTTATTGTTCACTACTCTGTACTAATAATATTATTCGTATAGTACAATGCGAAAATTTACATATATTTCTAACAAGTATTAAACAAAAAAAACGAATTAATTGCGAATATTAATCAAAACCAGGCTCCGTTCGGGCGTGATAAAACATTCCCCTGCCGTGCCGTTAATTCGAGCTTCGGAATGTTTTTATTGTTTTATATGTTTACGTTCGAAGTCCTGTAGTGCACTGAAAATGCTGAATCGTTGGAACAGAGAATTTGCGTTTCTACATCGCGGGTACGGGATTCAATTAATTTACTCTGCCTTCCAGAATCTGATGTCTTTTATTTAGTCTTTTCGACAAATACATTTAGAACCGTCCGTGTAAATTGTATGTTAAAATATTGAAATTCAATACCGTTCATTAAACTTGGTAATACTACATTAAAAAAATCATTAAGAATTTCTTTTATAAGGCCTCTTGAATTGAAATGTCACTGAATCGTTTGGACCTCGTGGAATAAAAACTCAACATACAAAAATTCACTTATGAATTATAACATTTTTACTGTGAAATAAATATTATTTAATATAATTTTACATTTCTATACTAAAAAAAAAATATTTTTTTTATCATTTTTACATAAGTAATTAATTAAGGTATCATGTCTGGGTTAGCAGCCGAACGTTCCGGGTTTGAATCCTTCCTAGGGCGATCTCATTTTTTTTTCCGATCGTAAAAAATTGTAAAAGAAAATGGATAAAACTTATTTATTGAATAAAGAGTTCCAGAGATTATACTAACGGTAAAATATAATATTTCACTGAAATATTTTAATATCGTTGTATGAAATATAAGTATCTGCCTTTCTTTTTAATAAAAAAATACGCCAACTGTTATTACGATAAAAGTGCAGCGTTAAGAGTGCACCACTAGTTCTTTTCAATAGTAAACCTGAAATCTTTCAAGGATTCATTGAGTTCTGTCGGATTTCTTCATATAATATAACGTTTTATAGTCGAATCACAGAATAGAATAATATTATAATAAGAAAAAGAACTTAATATCGAAATAAAAATCCGAATAACCTGGGGCTACGGAAAACTTGGCGACTTTTCATAAAGTCGTGTGAATATTCTGCAAAAGTTTCAAGTTGACCCAGTGAAATTTGTTCAACATATACGCGACTTTGCGTGAGTAATCCCTTCGGTGTGTGGACTGAATTTTTATTTGAACTGAACTTCAAAAACGTTTTACGGCAAACGCGATATTGTTTAATCGACGACTCTCCTTTAATAATTTGAAACGTGTATTTTCGATTGGACGGTTTCAAATCAGCCTTTAATGATAATGATCAATAACGAAAATAATTGAAACAAACGTGCCCGCTAAACATGCAGGTACATTATTGTTTTTATACAATATTATAATCTTCTTGGTAACGTTAGTAACTAAATGGTTCTGAAACGTTTCAAAATTACTATGACGCCCGTTTAGGTTATTACTAATGTAATTTTGTAAGTAACGTTGCAAGTGTAACGTTTCATTGAAATTTTTTCTTAAGAGGGTTACAGATATTGTAACAGCACACTACTGTTTTCAAATGTAATGTTTCGCTGTAACGTTTCTGACGTAGGACCATCACCGTTTCCAGAACGTTACAAAAACGTTCATGAGCCAAAAATTGAAATGTTACATGGATGCAATGAAAAGTTCTAGTGACGTTTCTGAAATCGGAATATGTTTAGCGGTTGGCCTGAGATTTCATCTTTTTTTCGTTTGAAAATGAAATACCTAACCTCAAAATATAAATATTTGAATTGAAAAAACTTACTAATAAAATTGACTAAATGTCCATTTATTCATGGAATTATATTATTTAGAGATTCGAGACAATTATAATCGCGCAATTGCATGTCGATTCGGCTTTCACAGTCGGCAACATCATGTACGATGAATTTCGAAATCCCAGGAAAAAGTGTATTATACACTGCACTAATCGTCGCATAATAGTCGGAGTACTATTAATAATACTTTGAGAGACCCATGCACTGTTAATTATTCGAAATAGGCTTAGGTTCATTAACGTCGTCTTACTTTAGCGTCGCTCTTCTCATCTGAAATACACGAGTTTTGAGCGTTTTCTATTGATAGAAACGTGGAGGTGCATAGTGAAAACACAACTTTTTTATGGAGTTTTAATGAGGATATCATAGACATGCAACGCATTTCCTTATATAGTGAGTACATTTTTTTTACCACGTTGACGTCCTTTCAGGTAGGATATAGTCAGAAATTCATCTCGTATTTAAGGAATAATGTATACGTAAGTGAATATTTAATAAGGGTTTTTCGTGAAAATGCGTTATTATTAGTGATGAAGTAATTCCTGGATGAAAACAAACGGATGAAAATTGTTTTTGAATTTAAATAATTTGAGAAAATTCTGATCAAGACGGGTCTAATTGTCCGTAATCAGGTTCACAATTATATGAGCAATTCTCAAAATGAATATGAACCGTTGAAAAATTATATCTTCATGATGAGAATTCTATAAATTTCTTTCTCGAAATTGACATTGCCAATTTACGATTCATGACATTCATGACATTGTATCCAACAATGTGTCTTTCTTCAACTTGCACATTCTTTGAATAAAACTCAAGTAAAAAAAAGGCAAATTACTTTTACAAAATCCAGCAAATGATTACAAATGAAAATAAAACTCAAAGTTTATCTCTCATATATGGAGACATCAATTTTGTAGAAAGTCTCCAAACTAAAGAACAATCGAAAAAATGAAATACAGACAAAAGTTGATAAAAATGACAGAGCCTTTAAATGTTGACAAAACGTACCTCTTGTTGATTTTCGTCAACCTTTGTTTATATTAATAATAATTAACATGCATTAATTATTACCGACCAATTAATTGCGACGTCGCGGTTCATCGGTTCATAAATTAAAAAAAAAAAATCACGTCAGTTCTATTTTTAGATCTGCCGAATTTATCGGCGAATAGAGTAATAACTTGCGTCCAAGAGTGCTGACCAATTATTCTTCGGTGCTGCCGTTGATGGACAATTTTACCGAATAGCGTTTTATACGAATTCGACAAAAAAAAAAAAAAAAAAAAAAAAATGAGGTGAATATAATTCTTTTTTTTTATGAAAGGCTGTTAATACTTTTTATATAATAAAATAATTATTAGAATAAAAGGTAATTTTGTATTATTTAAAAATCTTAAAAAGTAAAAATGTCAGGATTATATATATACGAGTGCGTAAAATATACGTCGTTATTTATAGTTCATTAACATAAGTGTTATAACATATATATTCACATGGTCTACTTAGTATTCTATATGCACAATCTACTGTTTAATCTAATGCAAACATGGTGTCAAGTGTAAAGCGTCCCGAAAATAAACACGTACGTGCAGTACACAAGGAAATTAAAGTGACAAAAAATTAAAAAAAAAAAAATGACAAAAACAATACAAAATGAAACAACAATAGTTGATGAAAGTTGACAAATACGAACAACATTTTTAAAAATTTTTATAAAGCTTGGTTGGGTAAAAACTGATCATATGTCAAAAATGACGAAAATTGTCAAAAAAAAAAAATGAAAAATAAAACTTTCGAAACGAAAAAACATTAACAAAAATATCAAAAAAAATTCTCATTAAATCGAGTAAACATTTTCATTATAAAAAAAATAAACAAAAACTGAAAAAAAATATCAAAAAACAAATGTACCATAACTTTGCCGCTCTCACTTTGTATGAAAAAAATGTTTAAACAGTTTTCAAAAACCATTTCCGACTTAAAAATGATCCCTCTTTCAGATTCCGAAGCCCAAATTTGGTTATTGTTCACTCAAAAAAAGTTACGCACATTTTATGAAAGAAAACGCGATTTTTTTTAGAAAGAAACCATTTTTAATCACCATTATCACATGAAAACCGAGTGCAATTTGCCACGAAACCCCAAAATATCGCGTCCTCGAATCGTCAGCTATCAAAATCCATGGTTACACATTGCGAAATGTAATTTTGAAAAACCGACATCAGATTCACAATCAGCCACCTCGAAAACCCCCGAGTAACGAGTTTCGGGCAAATCCGATGAATTTGAAAAAATACGTCCGCCATATTGGATCCGCCATTTTTAATTTTGAAAAACC
>JAPYZR010003321.1:0-27843 GCA_030522945.1 Trichopria nigra
ATCTAAACAGAATCTGTCTAGTTTTCATCTAGGAAAAGCTATTTTATTGTAACCTAAAAAAAATTTGCTATAAAAATAATCATATCTAGTATTTTCTAGACAAACCCGATATATAAACGAGACAGAATTCATATTTTATCTAACCTAGAATTTATAGCAATTTTCACTATCAAATTTCTAGATTTTCTACATAAAATCTGGACAGAATCGAGAGATTTTCTCGTACAGTTTTTATAATGGTTTTCCGATATAGGGTCTTTAAAATAAAATGGAATGCCACGATTAATTTCTACCTGGGGTATGCACCCAAAAAAAGGAGTGTCACTATTTAAAAAATATAATAAGTTCAATAAATTGTAAATATAATTTACATATATATATGCACTTACTTACTTTTATCAATATGAAATTTTTCTCTGCATAATATGTCGCACATCAATTATATAAATTTATCAAATTCTTTGTACAATTTATTTGATGCAAATATTTATGAAAACAATTTAAACAGTTGCAAGTTCAAAGTTTTATAATTTTAAGTCCATCAATATTTTTAATGGCATTTTGATGTCCATCTTCTTTACCCCGCTATTGCCCAATGAACACAATTCTGATAATTTTGTAACATTTTCCATTCTAATGTAGGTTAAATATTTTTCGATTTACGAAATTAGTGATATTACTAAAATTCAAAAGTAATACCTTTTGACGTTATGAAAAATTCGTATCAGCTTTATCTCGTAATCCTTCTGTTTCTATACAAGCGAATGAAAGTTGTTAAGTGCTTATTCGGTATACCTGAGAGTAACGAGCATTGCGCATACGATCTTTATATTTCCAGTAAAATAAAGCTAAACCGTTATTTTTACAACAATGTATGCATTTCGAATATGTTTGTTTACTTCGGTAACAATGCACCGACTCCCCGAGTGTCGATTTCCTGCTTTCAAGCGATCGGACGCACGAAATAAACTTTATTCCTTCCAATATGTTTCACTTTTCTATGCGAGTGTTTTTTTAGTCGAAATACGAGCGGATCGCGAGATATGAACGTGACGAAGAATTATTCTTTTTATCGCATTGCACTTTGATATGTTGTTGTACATATGGCTTAAAAAAATAATGCATTTATTTCAAGTAAATAAGATGATCTTTTATTATTGTAAATTTTTCACTTCGGTTAATGATAATTATAGAAATACAGATGTAAAACTATATTATTTGACAGAACGCAGGTCTTAATGTTCTTATGTAGATACAGTATATAATTTAAACTTATCATTAGGAAAGAAATAAGGGAGCGACGGTATATTTAATAATAATTAATAATTCTTTTTATGGGCCCTGATCAGGGCCGTAGAAAATTTCTATTCGGATGGTCCAAAAATATTCAAAACTATACACGGAAGTTCTAAAATTGTTTTGTAAATCTCACTGCCGCATCTTTCATCATTTTCTACGTATTTACGAATGATCGATCCAATTCTTGGGTCTAATGCCAAAAACAGGCCCAAGTCCCCTTCTATAGTAGCAATTCAAACAATTTTCGAGCTAGTTTCCGCCTCCTTATATCAGGTACTGGAACCTTAAGGAAAGTGGGTAATGTACAAAAAAACAAATGAACAAGATTCTACCAGGGTCGGACCCAAATTAAGGGCCCGACATTTTTAACCTCTACTTTTATAACATTTTCGGGTCCAAAAACTTGATTATTTTAATGTTATTAAAAATCACATTCGTAAAATTTCACAGAATTCAAATATAATATATAACAAAACCGGAATTTTGAAATTAAGTATCATGGGCCCGTTTTTGGCATTGGGACCTGAAAATTCATCAAATGAACGAATAAAATTATGAAAGCATGTACATTCCTGAAGCTTATATATATATACAATATTGCATTTAAATTAAATTTAAATTTATTTAATCTTAAATTTTAATATATATACAGTGCGATAGATATTAGTTTCACTTTTTTAATAAACATAATTTAAGTGCGTAAAAACTATTTGAAAATTTTTAAGTTCTGCACTTTGAAGCCTTATGAAGGTAACGTTACGATCGACAGAATAATTTAATGAGAAACTTCTCGACTTATAATTTTTTATCATTAATATTTCCCTAGAACTTTGTTTCTCATTACATGTATAATTATCATATAATATAATTGTAAATCATTTTTTACATCTTTTTTCCTGAACTGAAATTTCACAACCGCCTTGGTGTTTCCACGATACTTTATGTACTTGAAAGTTACAATAATAACTACTGTTACGACGTTGAAGTTGCAAAGTTGATCGCACCAAAACCAAAACCAAAACCTTTTTTTTCTGAACGAGTAAGTTGAGAAAATAAACAAAAATAATAATACAACCCCCAAGACGGGTGAAAGTGAAATTATTTTTTTGAACTTTGTAAGTATTTTGCTAGGCCATTTCTTTTTTATTCCACAATTATCCAGTGCAAATCATGAATGGTATTCGGAAAATCTTTTCGAATCCGAACTGAATATTCACTTCATATAAAATTGACACTGTACAGTGGCAATTCGCTTTTCAAAAGTACGTAGTCACTTACAGGTATACCGACGTAAAATTCGCTTTTATCATTGTAAAACGCAAACGACCGAAGAAGATTGAAAAAACAATTGTTTATTCAAGAATACAGTCAAATCAAATTATTTTCATTGTTGTCAAAAAGTCAAAATTATATAGTAAATGTACAGAGATCGAAATCACTATTACTACTCTTATCACTATTACGCTATTACGTAAACGTCAAGTTAAAGTTTAATTTCATAACAATAAACAATATACATATGTTCCAATCATAAACGTTGTATTGCCTGATCAAACATGCCTCACTTACTAATTGCCTCATTTGTATGCGATAAGACATGTCTTATTAATAGTTGATCCGACTCCGGTATAGGAAATATACTTATATACTCCCTATACCGTCCTGGAGCGTCATCTAGTACGCGTGGTATGCAAACTGCAGCTCAGGATGTCATTTGATTGTTAAATGTTTTCGTGCATACATCCCATCTTATTGCGTTAGAGATATAGTCTGCAAGCTGCGAGTCGGCAAATTTTGTCGCGAACTTTGGTAGCAAATTTCAAACTTTTTAACGTACAGTACCACGACGAGCTATCCGATTTACCAACTATTACTAAATTTTACTCGAACGAAATGTTTATCTTCCGCAGTCCCGCGTGTCCCAGAAACCCGGCAATACATTCAAATTAAAAAACCACAACGTAGAGAGAAGACAAATTGACTCCGCCTCTAAGATCTCGCGGCGGCAGAAGTAGAACGCCGCCCATAAAACTCCCCTTGTGTGTGCGCCTTTCCGGCATTCCACACGCGGCATTATCCTAAAAGATGTAGAGGCGCATGCACATACATTTCGCGAGATAACGAAAACAAAATGCATCCCATAAAAAAAAAGAACAGAGAAGAGAGCGAGCGGGTATAGTATATGTATACGGAGAAAGTTGGTAACATTGTCCATGATTCCCTGTTGCAGTCGAGTTTCCCGCCGTCGTACGAGGAATACCTTTATCACAACTACACGGTTTTCCCACGGTCCCACACGCCACCACCGCCATGGTCGGATTCGACGACATCCGTCGGCCTGCAACAGGCGCGCCGGGAGCTTCTCGCCAGCCAACCAGAGCTCCGAGAATACCTGGCGCAGTTGACCCTCGCGGACCAGGGATCCCACCACTACCAAGTCCTAAGGGACGCCGGCAGCCTGTCCAACCAACAAGCCCTCAGGAAGCAGCAAGCGGTCAGGATGCAACGGACGCGACCCATGCCTCCCAGGTAAACATACGAAACAAATTACCGTACTATTATTAATCTCTTTGTATTAGTATATACCATATGTGTATTTAACTCGAGTCCATTCATTACGGTCCATTAAAAAAGTAGGGACCATCTCGCTACAATTGTCATTGAAAAGGTCACCCGTTATGTGGGATTCAGGTGCATCCAAACCAAATGTCCATACGGATCAGCCACATATGTTTGGGGAACATATAACGGTTTTGCTCGTGTCATTTCAGTTTCAAACACTGTCAGTGATGACGTAGTACAGGCATATCAACCATCAGAATAGAACAATACCTAAAGAATAGTTTCTTTCCGGAGCGCGTCAAAATTTCAACAGCCATAAATTCAACTCCAAAACTTTCCCCTTTATTCCCAGTGAAGCAGATATCTCCACATCAGACAAGGGCAGAATTTCGTTAAAAAGCAACGCAAAATGTACGTTCGCGACATCCAGTTTTCCGGGCGAACTCGCCACGATAAATTCCCGGGACGTTCCTTTTCGCAGTTCCGCCCGGCAGCGCATATCACGACGCCCTCGAGGATCGTCCGGCGAAACTGCCGAAACGCCTTTGCCTTCTTTCCCTTTTTCCGTGTACCGGAACTCGTTATTCACTTTGCCAGCTTTTTACCGACCAACTTTTACCTCATTCGCCTCCCCCCTAGTGGCCCGAGACAATTGTTGTTTATCGCTCGACTTGCCTTTTAGCGTCGTAAATTGATGCCGTCGTATAATTACTTTCACGTTTCGAACCAATTGAAAGCTTTAGCAGTCTGACGGTGTTTCCCGTAACGAATAATGGACAAGATCTTGAAGATTCCTTGCTAAGCGAATGGAATTGATTGTGAAAAACTTCTAGAATTTTGATGTACAAAGAAAGATCTCTAACTACTATCAACATTTTTCGTTCTTTCCGATACATTCATGAACAATTTCGTTTGAGCAGCCGATCAGTCATCTCTCAGTAAGACTGAAAAACACATTTCAAAAAAAAATCTGAGCACAAATAAATTGGTGTCAACTTTTCAAAATTCAAAATGGCCGATCCAATGATGATGATGTTGGATGATGATGATGGTGATGTCGGATGCGTCGGATGATGATTACTGATTACGATGTTGTATGATGATGATGTTGATGTCGGACGTCGGATGATGATATCGGATGACTTTGTATGATGATTACTGGCGGATCCAATATGGCGGCCAATGTGTTGAGAAAATGTTCAGATGACATCGTAAGTGTACGCAAATTTTCGGGAACGTCGAATCCAGTAAATCTGCAATAAAATATTCAAAATTCAAAATGGCGGATTCAATATGGCGGAAGAAAGTTCGATGATATTATGTTTTTGGAGTCGTTGAATACGAATATTTATTGTCAGATTTTCGAATGGTTGCAAATTCAATATGGCGTCGAGCTTACCAATAAATAGTGTATCATAGGCATATATGGAATGAAAAAAACCAATTTTTATGAAATTTCGGATCATTCGAATCATTCTAGATCCTTTATTGATGAATAAATTCGAAAAAAAAGGAAACATGTATTATAGGTAATTGTACGATGTGCACGTCGTGACGTTCGGCCATGATATTTTGCCGCGTGATATATAAATGGAGTGGGACTCTGCAGACGTGGCAGTACAAAGCGTGTTATATTATGTGCCTGGAGCTTTAGTTATCCCATTTATGTACCTACTAGATACGAGATGCTTCATCCGCTGAGTTTATTATAACGCTGCGCTTCACTACAGGCACATTTAATAACTTCTTAGACTTAGGGGCTTTCGAGAAAAACCGATGCAGATACGTTATCTTTCGGTTTTCCCTATCGCATATATATATTTCATACAGTTTTCTAGTCACGTGGTTTATCGTTATGTTAGTTAATGTTTTCAAAAGAATAGAAGCTCTCTCGAATTTCACGAGAATATTATCTCAAATAATATTATAACCTTTCTCTTAAATAATACTATAACCTTTGATGATGATGATGATGATGCTGTCGGATGTCGGATGATGATGTTAGATGATGATATAGGATGACTTTGGATGATGATTACTGATGATGGTGTTTGATGATAATGATGATGATGTCAGATGATGATATCTGATAATGATAACTATTATCGGTTATAATACGACATCGTCGCCCATCCATATTTAAGAATGTTAAACAACAATTTCACATTTCAGTACATATTTAAATTTCAATCGAAGATTATTTGTAAAGTTATAATTGTGTAAATTGTTTTACCCTTCTGTTTTTTATCACTTCTCATTTACATTCGTTATTATCATTAATTTTTGTTTGTTCTGTTTACATAAATTTTTAAATACTTTGCTCGTAATTTTATGCTGGTGTTATGTTACAAATTTTCTCAAATTCTTGGTCATTTTTGAAATTATCGGCCACTAATTTCCATCATAATTAAATTCTTCGAGAAATTTTGTTATAATACTGAAATACTTGGCGTGCATTTTGTATTTTTTTCTTTTGCCAAGCTCTTTTTAATCGATGATCGCGCTTATCCGCAGCTTCAAAGGCAACGCAAGATCGTGTACGAATCGGAATAAAAAAGCTCAGGCAATATTTGCAGCTCGTTTCTGGGCTTTCGCCATAATGTCTTCAAAGTATTACAAAACATGTCGGTTTTTCTTTGGAGCCGCCGAGAAAATCGTATTTGCAGAATGCGAGATAAAAAAGAATGAATTATGTTTACATATTGACATTGAAAAAAGTTCCTATTTGTTTACAATCAGGAAAATCCTGATTTTCTTTTAGATTTCATCATTTATTCATGTAAATAATTGATTTATACATGATGAACTTTTATTAGAATATATATGCGATTCTTCCAGATTTCGGATTGAACATAATACGTGAAAACTACTTGAATGTGGAAACTAAAATCTCGCTTTTTGACGTTATTTCGACTTTTTTGTACCGAGTTGATTTTCAATTTATATTTTTGTGTACTCTTCGATGAAATAAGTTTCGAAAGTTGCCAATAACTGAATAAAATCTTTATATGCCATTGAGAACCTCATCAATGTACCCTTCGGCTTTTGATATTTCTATTTTCGCATATATATACTACCTAAAGAATTCGTAATGGTTTGATGAGCAGTACGATACACACGGAAAATATCTCGACATGAAAATCAAAAACTAAAAACCTTACCGCAACTTTTAAAAGCTTTTTTCACTTTTCTAGCATTTTTTTTATTCGTTCTGAGATTTGTTGACTTTACTTTTAGATTTTAACTATAATATGTTTTTTTACCAATAGTTATACTATATATACCTGTTTTTATTTGATGTCCTTCAACACAGTAATGAAAAAAAAATATACAAAGATATCAAAGACAATCAAATTTCAAATTATCCAACCTAAATTTTGCTTCGCACAATTTCGAAGTACCTGATGATGGGGTCGACCCTATACGACACGTCTTCCAGGAGTCTGTTTATCTTTATCAGAAGTGTATAGACTCAAGTGAATTCATTCGCGTATTACGTTCGAAACGTCTCGTACACTACAAGCTGATAATCCTGCAAATGCAATAATAAAACAAACAATTTTCCTCTTTTGTAATTAGAAATTCTCATCACTTCACATTTTTCTATATCGTTTATAAAAATGTGTTTTTTTTACGATACATTAAAAAAGAATAACCTACTTTTAACGAAGAAGGGGTGTCAAAATCTTTTAAAATAATATAAATTTAACTATAATAATCATTTATTATATACCAAGGGCGGAAAGTTGCCATTTGTTAACGAGTAAAAAATAAACGTAATTTTGGAAGAATCGAACTCTCTTGACGAATGTCGAATTATCCAAGTCGAATCAAACGATTCAAACTTTTTGAAGGGCGAGAATAAGCACTTTCCAAGCATGCGTGTAAAAAATGATATATTTCTGTTCAGTCAAAGTAAACGATGATGGCACGAATTGACATTTCGAACGCATTAATAGAAGTTTGGAATCATTTGTTAAATGCACCGACTATCGTCACGAGAATTGACGCGTTGCGTACGAGACATTTCGCAACCACGGTCCACAAACTGTCGCTTTGCGCCCAAGGTACGAAAAATACTACAACAAGTAGAACATTACACTTTGTCTACTGATTTTGATGACTTTCTTTAGATGCACATGATCTAAAAAGGGATGACGAATTGAAAACCTACAAAAATAGAAAGTTAGAAAAAATAACGAAAGTAATGATAAAATTACCACTAAACCGCATCTGCCTCTTATCTATTGTCTTCTCAAATGTCTCTTATTTTTTCTATTCGACAGATCGCACAGCGAGAGCCGGGCGCAGCAGCAGCGGATTCAGACGATGTACGAGGACGGCGCCTTTTGCATGGAAACGACGGCGCTCCAATCCGCCTTCGACAATGGCATCGCCTTCTGCAATCTCATGTAAAAAGCCAGTCCTCGGTGGGGATGTTTTGCAAGAAGCGCCGATGCCAGGGGTAGCCGATAAGGGTATATACGCGAGCGGCCGAATCTCTCAGCAGCGATCGTCTGCAACGATGCAAAAGTGCACGGAGCGACGTTGCAGCGGAAAACGTTCGCCAGGGCTTTTCCGCCAGACACACAAACACACACACACACACAAACACACAGATACCGCCCTCGACGTTGATGTCACGAATACATCGACAGGTGGGAGAGTGAAACTCGATTAAAAAAAAAAAAAGAAAAATACACGAGAAAGAAAGAGAACTTCGCCGGCTGGTCCAGGCGGAGGTTTTCCCACATGCGGAGATCGGAAAGAGTGAGGCGCTGGCCGCTTTCGCCAGTGGCTCGATGTCTCGTCTAGAGCCACCCTTTTCTACTTCGCGGCTCTAACGAGGGCACACGCGTACGAATACTTTTAAAGCTCGGGGGGATGGGGGGCATCCGGTGTACTCGGAACAAAGCTGATCTCGTCGAGGGGCAATCGACTCTTTAGACCCCCCCACCCAGTGGAAGAATGTAACTATTAGTTAGTCGGAAAACGTAATTTATCGATCGCCGAGCGTAAATTACTTGTTGCGCGATCGCTCCGTTCAGGGGCGAACGTAAACCGTAAATCACGGGTTTGTTGAACGATCCTCGGACTTTGTTTTTTCCGCTGCTATACTCGGCTTATAGGGGTGAAAATGTGTTGAATTGCTTTCTTTTCTTTTCTCGCGCGAAAGCAATTCGTTTGTTTGTTCGTTTTTTACGTTCCAATGTTCTCGGTGTATCGGCGAATGAATAACAGTTTAGTGCAGTTGACTGGACGTAAAAATGGAACGACTTCGATTTCAGGGATTCCCAGGACGCTCCTTTTAAGACGGAGAAAGTATAATTGAATCACTTCAAGTTTGAGATTAAACTGTACAATTGAGATTAAGTTGCATAATTATCCGAGTCGCCATTTCCCGCTGACAACTTTCAGGATGGTTTCTGTTAATTTTTCGAAAAGGCAACGCTGCGAGTAACGGTGAATTCCCGAGTTCTTGAGAAACGTAAAGTTTGATTCGTGATTGACAGCTGTCATGATAATAATGTAAAAATTTGTTTTGGATTTTTATATTTGGCATTTTTCGTGTCAATTTGATGATTGCAGACAATGACCTGTAGGTATCAATGCAATTTGACAGTTGACAGTTGACAGTTGACAGATACAAAAATTAACAGATCGAAATCATCATGAAGTCAATGGTCATTCAGTAACAAAATGGGCCATAAAATTACGAGGTTTTACATCGAGATAAAAAGGGAGATCGGTACAATTGACAACTGTCAATTATGATTTTCTGTTGTCAACTTCCAATTATTAAAATTCATCATTCGTTTCAGGATCTGCAGAAGTCTAATATGAAATTAAGTAACATTCATTGTAATAATTTTTTGGTAAATTTTTCTTTTTTGAAGATTCAAATTCTTGACAACTGTCAATGCCATTATTGGCTTATACAAAATACTAAAATGTAAAAATTACACCTTTCATACCCGTCTATACTACTGGTAAATTCAATACTAGATTTGGCAGTTGTCAATCATGGAATTGACTATGTATTATTATAAAATCGAAACTGTCATTATTGACAGTGAAATGTCGATTAATTGCAAATTTCACTTCATTACAAAAATAGTGTTACATTCATTGTAAAGAACAATTTAAATTGAAGAATTGAAAGAACAAGTGAATGACAGTGGTCAGATTCATAAAATAAATGTCACAAGTCCAATGTCAACGTTAAGAAATAAAATAGTATCCAATAATATTCAAAGTTGACATTTTCCAACTGTCAATGTATATGGATTTAAAAAATGACGGTGAACTTCCGCCATGTTTTTAGTTTAAACGATGGGAGTAAATTAATCAAACAAAGACCTTGAACATTTAGGAATTATTAACTTTTTCAATCGTTTTAAGGAACATTCGAAAGCGTTGAAAGTAACCAATAGAGTGAATCAAGAATTCAACATCAGTATAAGCAGGGTTGGGTAAGTTAATGTTTTTTATTAACTAAGTTAAGTTGAATTTACCGAAAAAAAACCGTTAACTTAGTTAATAGTTAACTGAATATAAACTTAATAAGAATTAAGTTTATATTAACAATTAAGTTAATACTGAATTCAATTAAGGCAATCAACGGATTAAAAAGTTAAACGTCAAATATAAATAACTTTTCAACCGAATTAACTTTATGTGAAAAGTTAAATTAAGGCTAAAGTTTAAAGTTAAACACTTCAGGGAAAGTTAACTAAGTTGAGTTAAATCTTAAGTTCTAAATGACTTACGCTAAGAATAACTAAGTTGAGTTAGAATTAATTAAGTTTGTCACTGATTTAACTTCATTACGCTTAAAATTGAATGCAACTAGCTTTAAGTTAACTTTACTGAGTTATGAGTTAATTATAATTTTAACTCTTCAAATATGTTATTGATAAAACGAAATTAAGGTTAAAGATAAAATTTACAAGAAAAAAAAGTTAAAGTTTAAAATTAATAACTTAAAGATAAGTTATAAATTATTTGATTTATAGATTTCAAAGTTGAAAATTTTATATACCTTTAGACCCCGTTAACTTTACTAAGTTTCAAGTCAAGTGTTCATAAATTTATTATTTATTTTAGTATTGTTAGTTATGAAACAGGCAAACAAAAGAGTCAAATTAAAAGTAAACCAATCAAAAATGAACTGTGTTAACTTAAAGTTGAGTTAAAAATTAATTAAGGTTTTAACCTCTATATAAATTTCACTTTTAACTTTTTATTTGAAGAGCTTAATTAAGCACTTTCCATCTCTGAACTTAAGAAATGAATTGTAATCAAGATCGAGGTCAGTTCTCGTTACCAAAATCTGCTGTCAAATTCATTCGTGAAATAATTCCTGGTTCTTTTGTTTTTCGTAGATATTTTAATGCATAAAATATATTTTGTTGACATTCATTTAATTAATTATTTAACGAATAGTCGTTTCCGTTTACGAAAAACAATAATTTCTTATGAACTCAAAAAGTGTCTCTAAAGAAGTATTAAAATAAACGAACTTGGAAATCGACCGATAAAAGTACTTATTATATCGAAGTACTTAAAGAGTACATTGAGTGTACTTAAAAAGTACATAGAGAGTACTTAAAGAATCCTTTTTATACAGATATTTGCCAAGATTTTACTTCTGACCGGATAATAAAAGAAATACAAATAAACGCCTTAATTTCGTAATGAACTGAAACATTGTTATCGTACAATTTTGTTAAATACGAGCCATTGGAAAGTCGTTACACTTTTTTGGTCCATTTGGATTTTTTTTGTGTGTTTTTTTTAAGGTTTTAAGGTAAGGAAAAAAAAAAGGTGAATTTGGAAAGGGGTTTACGAACCCCTACATTGAGCATTAAAGTTATTCATTAATATTTATTTTTCATTTAAAAATTAAAAATTGCTTTTTTTAATGCATTATTTTAGCCGTACGTACAATAGAACAGTACTTACACGACAGTTTATTCTAAACAATACGATTTGTAAGAACAATAGACATAATCAGCAGTTGAAATGCCATGAAATGGTAGTATTACAATTAATAATAATAATAATAATTATAATAATAGTACGATAAGTAAATAATTAACGTTAATACTAACGTTAGTCAAGTCCAAAAGCTGCAGTTTATAAATGTACTGAAAATTCCTCGAAAATATTTCATCAAATGCAATTAGCCATGTGCGATTTATCAAGTGCAATTTATTAAATGGAATTTGCCACGTGCAATTTACTAATGAATGAATCCAGTAAATTCGATTGATTTTCATTGCATTTAACAAATTATACGTTTTTTGTACTTTCCTTTTTCATTACAAATAGATTTTTTGTTATTACAAATTATTTTTTACTGATAAAAAGAAAAATGGAAACACACCGATTTAACAAATTGTTGGATACTTTTCGAGAGTGTCCAATGGCCAACTGTCTGATGACGAACGACAAATTAACATCAGCGTATAACGACGCGGCCAGTTTTTATCGAAAATAATCCAACCTGGACATCCGCAAATATTTCACCGAATCAATGGGTCTCCGTCAACGACTTAACAATGATCTTGTACATAACAACGATACGGCACAGAATAAAGAAAAGAAAAAAAAAACGATGCGCTCCCGACGACTCGCTTTGTTCCGGGTATATACGATACAATATACATAACTATAAATATATAAACGAAGTTCTTCGCACATTTCTCGTGGGCCTTCGACACACCGCGAATAACGCACAAGAAGGCACCCGCGCATCAATTTGTCAAATATGTCGCGTTTTGTTTCTGCATTAAATTTTAGAATTATACCTATAATGTAAGCATTTCAAAAACAGACAAAAAATATGGTACTTAACGTTACATTCCGCCGGCGAGGTATACATATATACGAGATGAAAGTACCTATAGGGGAAAATTGTTTTTCCCCTCATACGAGACTTTCCACGTGTATGCCAAAGTATATGGAGGTAGGCGCGAACTCGATTACTTTTCCGCGAACTACAACTTTGATACGACGTCACATGAATCATACAAGATTTTCGCCGCATTGTCTCATTGTGAATGAGGGCTGTCATTCAATTTCGTATATATACATTGTTTCTTTTTTTATCATGTCTTACGATAGCTATTATATATTACTCGATATGAATGTTACGATAACGAACATAATGTTTATAGAGAGACATATTTTAAAAGCGTAACCTCGCCTAAACTTCGTTCCGTTGATTTATGTCACTGTAAAGAAACATTCCTCATGTCCGAACGATCTTTCCATATATACACGAGTCCAAAAAGTACGGAAGGTCATACCGGTGTAGATCCGAACATCCGAAAGGCTGATGTTCTGAAATTCTGTCTCTCTGATCCGTCAGCTTCCTTGCCTGTTTCTACGGATTCGGGCGATGCATGCGAAGGTCATATTGTTTCATCAGTTGCAATTGACGACCCCGAATCGAGAAAAGAACGCCCACGTGTGAAGCGAGCAGACCGATCTCCCGTTACGCCTTACATGTATTCAGCCATAACGTATATTTGATATAGGAGATTTACAAGTAACGAGTGTTCTAGTCTTGTCGATGCTAATCTACAAATATAGGCTACTGTCTTCACCGACTACTTCAAGATACACACGACGGTACCGTATACATCGTAGAGCGTAAAACTCGATGTTAACTCATGTGGTTACGTAGGCCTAGCACTTCCGGTCGTTGACATCGAAGGATGGATGTTGGCGACTATTTACGTAACGGTAATAGCGCAACATTGTATAACAAACTAAAATATAGGCCTATATAGAGATCTCGTTACGTACAATCGACACGCAAATTCCGGACGCATGTCGTCTGCACATCATATATATACGAAGGCCTATCATCATCAAAGGCGCCTATACTAATACATCCCGTGTACATTCCGAAAGTTAGTATATATATGCTCTCTGATGAAAATAATCGACGCTGTATTCAGTTTTACTTGCCGACGCCTTCGTTTCCGAGATTGTAAATAACAACAGTTTTTGTACCGCAAAAAAAAAAGAAAAGGGAAAAGTCGATACGTGACTTTATTTTTTTATTTGCACTGCACGACGATATATATATATATACATACGTACTATATAATATACCGTATTCACCACCGATTCCAAAAGGCCGCCGTCTCGTTTTCGCTGTTAATCAACGCTAATTATCCCGTGTCGCTATTGTGAAAACAATTATGTATAATTACCAGTTATATACCGTCGATGTAATAATGCGATTTAGAAAATTCAGACAAATTCTTGGCAAATTCACGCGCCTGATGTTGGCAAATCCAAGGACGATTAAACGCATATATACATATAGCTCGTTCACTTTATATAGCATCGACCGCGGACGATGAGTGTCCTTAATTGTAAGCGACAAAAGGCGCGTACATATATATATATATACTTTTCTTCCGAACTTGAATGACGCGTCATCAACGACGAATCTCGTCATTTCCCAAACGATTCTTAGCAACCCCCCCCCCCCCCACCCCCCCCCCCCCCCGCCGCGCGCGCGCACCACCCCCGCCCCCCACCGCCCCCCCCGCCCCTGGCCCAAACCTCACGCGCATCTCCTCGTATTAACGTTATATATCCCGCAGTCGACGCGAAGTTTTATGATTCGCATTCTCATTCCATTGTCTTTGGCTAACGTTCGGATCCTTTGGGAAAAACGCCGCGAAATTCGATGTAGTAAATGTGTCTCACGTCTAAACGCACACAAAATAAGGTCTGGAATAAGCGAAGAGTTACGAAAATAGAACTGCCAGGTTGAGCGTGAGTTAAAACAAATTGCACGCGAGGAAACAACGATGAAAAAAAAAAGAAGGAAGAGAACGTTGCGATAAATCGCACGGTTACCGCGAGGGTAAGGCGTAGACTATAGGGAAGAGCAAAAAGCTCTTATATGCCTGTACCGTGTAAAAATGAATATTTTCGCGGGAAAGTAGAAAATTTGATTTTCATAAAGACAAAGATTTTCCAAAATATATTTGGCAAAACATTCTCTCTCTCTCTCTCTCGCCTATTCAAAATGTCAGGTTCAATATGGCGAAATGCCAATCTAATATATATTTATATAAAATGAAGTATAAAAATATATTAAAATATATATTAGACTGTCTTTCCGCCATTTTGAATAGGAGAGAGAGAGAGAGGGGGGGGGGGGAGAGAATATTTGTCAGAATACATTTCAGAAAATCTTATTGTGTTTTTGAAAATCAAATTGAATGTCAACTTACCCACAAAAATATTCACTTTCTTAATATTCATTAACATGTTTATATAAATGTACATTAGTGTGTATTTTCGACATTTTGAACCCGCCATTTTAAATTCTTAAAAATGTAATAAGACTAAACAAAACGACAGGAACTTTAACGTATGTGTGTGGATTTATTTTCTCAAAAAACGTAATTATTATTATGAACCTCCTATATATAGGATATATATTGCTATATTGCTACCGCCGTTTTTTTTTTTTTTTTTTTTTTTTTTTTTTTTTTTAAAATATTATTTTTTTTAATTTACTTTTTTAATCTTAGTCGACAGGGGGGTGGCTATATAAATACAAAGATTTTCTGAAATGTATTCGGACAAATATTCTCTCTCTCTCTCCTATTCAAAATGGCGAAAAGGCAGTCTAATATATGTACATACATTAGTGAGTTATATATATAATATATAGTTCTCTAGTCACGTCCACATTTCTCCAATGTTTTACTAATAACACGTATGAGATCAGCTGATTGCATTGTCGGTCCGATACTGAACGTCAAATGATCTTGTTATCATTTTTCTAAATATCAATGCTCAAAATTTGATGAAAATCGGAAGGATTTATAGTTAAAAATTATAAATGTAATATATTTGATAACCAATAAAATTTCAAATCAAACCTAGAATTCGAAGCTAAAGTACATATTAAAAAAAAAAAAAATCAATGAAAATGTGTGGTGCATTTGTTTGTAAAAATACAGCTTAAAATGGAGCGACACATCGAGTCACACCGAGCGTTAATGGATTGATCGAATTGTGTCACCGCGGGCATCGATGAATTATCGCTCAGTCCTTCTAAATTTCATTACCTTCAATAAAATGCTGCCGCGTTAAACAAGAAAAAAAAAAGAGTTGTAATATTTTTATTGGCGCTTGAAACAAATGAATTGTTTTCAGTGGCGATCATATAAATGAATATATTCATTTATGTATGAATTAAAAATAATTTAAAAATAAATTATTAAAATTAATTATTAATAAATTATTTAAATATATATAATTTTAATTAAAATATATATTACATACAGGTTCTTAATTATTGTGAAATATAGACAAGTAAAATCAATAATTTAAATTTATAGAAAGGAATAATTACAATACTACAAATATGTAAAAATACTATAACAAAAAAAAAAAATATTGGCAAAACGTTAACCCTGATATGGGCATTAAAATGTTCTGCAGTAGATGTAGATTTTAATTAAAATATTCTACACTTGAGACGCCAATCACACGGTGCAACGCAATTAACCAAACCAGTTCCGGTACGCGTTTTGTTAGTATAGAGAACCTCTAAAGGTGCACGGGGGAATTAGTATCCATCTGGGGGGTTCTCTATACATAGAACGCCATATTACGTTGAGGTCATTTATATAATGATATATATATATAGAGAGAGAGAGAGAGATTCAGTGTCTGTAACGTGGCGTTTCTCCAAACCACGCGTATTAAAACCGGCACGTGGTTTGGAACCTAAGCGCTTCATCTGAATTCACTTGATAGAACACATAGTTGACCTTTTGCCACAATGTTTTAATTCAACATTTACTATGATTAAATATAATGGCTGGTAACCTCGAGGGCAGAAAAAATATATATATATATATATATATATATATATTGACTATATATAAAAAATACATTTTCATTTATACATGGAGTATATACAGATCCGGGCACATATATACATAACAATTTTTAATATCATGTATATTTAAGTATATATATATATTTTATATTATATATATATAATGTATAAAAGTTTTTTGAAACCTCAGGACAAAAAGAATTAAAAATTTTTCCTCCCCTGTTTGTTGGATATTGAAATATTATAAAAAAATTTATTTGTAAAGTGCAAAAATTGGTCAATTTCCATTTAGCATAAATCAATTACATACGAGAGGATTAATTCAAGTTTATTTTAAATAATCGTTTTTAAACATTTCCTTTTACAATTTTTTTCGAGCTTTTTTATGAAATCTTTCGTGTTCTTTTCAATTATTTCAATTATTTCAATTATTTCAATTCTTACTATACATATATATATATATTTTTATTATATATACATATTTATTATATATATACACATTATATATATAGACATAACTACATTCAAAATTATATATATTACCCAAAGCTGTATATATTCTATACATAAATAAAAATATATAATAATAATCATGATTTTTCCAACAATCATTATTTGATGATTCATCTGATGCTCATCGACGAAAAGACATTCAAAAGTCTCTTCGAATTCTAACTCCATACATATTTTTCATCTAATTTTGCAAATCTATATAATCGAAAGTAAAGAAGTTTTTCACGCATATTACGCCGAAATCAAATTCTTATGTCAGATCATCTTTCCGTGCGATAATTACGTATATATGCAAAATCGCCGTAAAAAGTAAAAACACGACATTTCATGTCGGACAGACAAGGCAAGGGTTTGAAGGCAGAGAAAAAACAGACACCATTGGTACTCTGGTACTGGTACTGGTAATGGTTGTATGGAGATGCAGAGATGAAACCCGAGTCGGTTCCCTTTACCCTCGGCCGTGCGTTTTATTTCATTAGCATGCAAATCGAGGCAGAGTGCAGGTCGACTCGGCTCGCAATATCGAAATGTTAATTTCACGCCGGGATTCGCTTCAGGCGGGATGGCCTCTGATGCCTCGTTAATTTCGACAGGAAAGTGCGATTAAAAGTCGGGAATAGATTGAAAAGATGCCACCGAATTGACCGAATGTAACCCTCCTCCTTTTCTCTCTCTTTTTTTTTTATTTGTTTGAAAAAAAAAGAGGAGACACGTGCAGACATCACTACATTTACTCGTGGAGAGGAGTGTAACGAGTCCGAAAGAAAGCTTTCGATCGATTTAATGCGAGTGTTGTAACTAAGCGGCTGATAAAGAGAGAATCGAATAGAACGATTTGTTTCATTTACATCGAAAAGAACTGGATAGCACGTAGTAGATGTACACTTTAACCGGATAAAATTTCTGTGAAACCAGAGTAAATTTCTGTATATGTAAATTGTAACAAAATGAAATCATTTCGAATTCCCCAGCAAACGTTGACACCCTGTATAAAACGAACAAGGATCGAAGAGTCAGAAATGGTCAGAAATTGAATTAAATATGATAGAGAGTGAAATTCTCTTATTAATGCTGGGCCTGGAATGCGTTTCGTCGTCACGTATCATCATTTTCTTCTCGATGTAAATGACAGCTTTGGATTATGCCAGTGTCGAACATTGAAATAGTTGTCCGAAAAGTATTTTCAACTATAATACCACCTTTAACGGTAAAATGTTACTCAGCTGACGAACGGAAAATCAACGCCATGATTCTTGAAACGAAGGTGTATTATTATAAAGCTGATATTGGGCACGGTGTGATTGTAAAAAACTAGATTGACTTTTTGAAAACAAAACGTTCCGACGCCAGTGTAACATTTTACGCCGAGTGCAAGTTCGCTTTTCGATCCAAAGACTAAAACTGTCTCTGTTTGCAGCGAAACCCTACAATTCTATACTATTAATTTCTTAATGTTGAGCATATTGTACGAAAGTAGAATTTACACCTCGCCAATTGTGTATAGTCGATGTTTATGAGATATGAATTGTTTTTTTTTTTTTTTTTTTCTTAGTCAAGGCCAGTATTCCGTACTGGGGATGTTCGGTAAAGTTTCCGTTTCGACCCTCCGCTTGAATGGTACTTGTAATTTCTTCCCAACAGTAGGGAGCGTTATCAAAAAAAAACAAAACAAAACAAAAAAAACGATTATGTGTTTCATTGTACGAGAATAAATTCATGCCGAAATGAATGAGACGTTGATTTCGGTGTATGGTCGAGTGCGCGACAAAATGCTACTAGAATGAAAGCGAACTTGTATTTTTGTATGACTCGAGGATCATTGTGCGAGGACGACAGAAGCGCAGTCGACGAGGTCGTCCCGATTTCGCGCTGAGGCTCCGAATATCGTTACATTTGCGAAAGCACGCAAAATATCTACGATAATAAAAATTACGATAATTACATTGAAAATTGTACTACATGTTGTGTATATTATGAATGTTTAGAGGACCAAGAAATACACTCTACCGGCGAAAAACTAAACTGTGTCTCAAATTCCATTCCTCGATCGATTCAGATATAATTTCCATCAGGTAACTTAAAATAAAAAGTACAAAAAAAAAGTAAGAAAGCTTTAAAAAACAGGATGAAAAGAAAAAATTGATGATAAACTTGATGATTAAAAAAAAAAAAAAAAAAATTTTACAGTTTTCTAGTATAGGTAAGTAATCGTTTGTGTATAACTTTTCCTTGTCAAATATATTTCCAAAATCAAAACTAATACAGATTTCAATAAAATTGAATTACATTTTAAAGATTGTTCTCGAAAATTATTTTAAACATTTTTTTTCAAGCTTTTCTAGTTCGTATGATTTTCAATTATATATTATTTATGTACAGTTCATGTATTATTTATATATATATGTACTCACGATAAAAATTTTCAATTATATATATATATACATGGTGTGAACCATTTCAGTCGATGGATCGAAATATTTGCTAACACGCGAACTTCCAAAAAAATTATCGAACACAATGGAGTTTATTTATCTCTCTTAATAATTTTTGCCGTCTGAGCGATTTTCAAGGTCATTTGAAGGTGAAGGTTATTTAAAGGTCAAGGTTATTTAAAGGTCAAGGTTATTTTTTTAAGGTGAAACCATTATTTTTAGTAATGAATTCGAAAAGAGCTGGAAATTTTACATCTGAAATGATGGTTAGATAATTTTCTAATTAAGCGACCTTTACAAGGTCAAGGGTTTACAAAATCGACCGGAAGCTGTTTATATTATATATATTATATTGTTTTTTTATATCTTTTTATATGTATAGTGACTCTTTCGCCATGACTCGAGTAAACTTAAATTTTAATACAAGTCAATATTGTAAAAATAGAGGTTTTCCTTAAAAAAAAATACATTAACCTTCAGACAACCTTGAAAATCATCTGCAACGTTAGGATGCTTGAGGTTGTTGGCCTTACGTTTATTTGCCCATGAAAAGTTAAAAGAAGAATCCTGAAAAGTTAAAAGAAAACCGCTTCTGGGCGATTCTTTTAACATTTGACCTTTATTTAAATTTCTGAAGGTCACGCTCTTAAAAATTGAAAACTATCGTTTCGAACTGTCAGAATCCGGTGTAAAAGATATGGGTTCCTATTTAAAAAAAATCACGTTGACCTTCGAATTTGATCTTGAAGGTCAAGTTCGCGGTCAAATTCAAGGTCACCGTCTGATCACCGTTTCGATTTCCCAAAACTATTCTATGCAAAGTTTTATTTCTCTGATTGTCAAAAACATACTGACCTTGACAGAGTCGTGAAAACGTTTGTCAAGTACCCTACCAATGACAGTATACCGGTCACGAGTCTATTATACTGACCATTTTCGCTTCTCTCCGTGGTCCCAAGAGATAATGAATTTTTGGAATTCGCATGTCCCTCTTTTACCCGTCAGGTGTTATTCCACTCGTGCAACTCTCATAAAATTAATTCGTGTTTTTTCAACTCTATACACGTGAAAATTGACTTGTCAAAATGTTCAGAATTTATCTTCATGTCGCTCGCTTAGAATGCCTTTCAAGTTTTCCTCGCAAAGGGCATTTTAACGAGAGCGCAGTACATTTGTTTTGGAGTAGTATCATGGAAGTTTTTTTTCTACACGACGAAGGCTTTTAAAAAAAACTTCTAACTGAGAACTGACAAATGAAAGACAAACTTTTCAACCGCGTCGAGGCTTTCCTTTCGTCGCTTAAATCGTTCGTTAAAAATTATTAAGGACAAAAATGGTTCGCAATTTGTATTGTAATCGCGCAAACTTAACAAAAAAAGAGCAAAATTTCCGTCTAATGATGTAACGCCGAAAGAGCTGGATCTAAAACCGAAATTAATTTTAGTGTACCTTTTATTTACGTAAGAGGATGAAATTTAATTGATGTTCACTTAAAGTTTAATGCGGGAATTTCTGACGACGTCGCCGGCTTCATCAACCCTTCTGGCCCTTGTCTTACTCGCCCCTCTGTATATACACGTGTTCGTTCTGTGTCGCGCTATTATCATCCGCTCCACGACCGTATCTCCTCCCAGCCATTCTTCCGAGGGATGCTGCTGACCTTAATTGCAATTTAACGAACAAACTTTGGCATGTGCGCAAACATTGTGCTCAATGTCGGATAATCTGGAGGATCTGGAGCCGCTGCGTTATGTGCTGAGACATGCGGGAACTGTTTCTAAAATGATCCGAGTTTTCAATCCGAACTTCAATGAGATTTGATATAATACAAAAGGTATGTAATATAGGATCATTTTAAATTGTGAAATTTAAATTAAATGAAAGAACATTTTAATTATCATGGGATTTTCAATCATTGATTATATCATGTCGATCGTAACGCATTCGATTTTTTATCATCAATCAAAGTTTACACTTCTTCAACGTCAAATTTCAAATGATCTGTAGTATCTGTATATTAAAAAAATTTATCTCGACTGAATAAATAAATTCACTGATTAGATTGGCATGACATACATATAGTCATTGAAATTTCTAGACGAAAGAAATTCTGTTGAAATCGAAGCATCTCCGGTAGAAAAGTTGTCGGGGATCAAGTCTCGAACGACCATGCACGGAAATAGCATGCGATGAATATGAGCTTGGAAAATCTTGCATCATTCGAGAATGAATGCAGTCGAACCTGACCAAAAATTGTTTAGTATATTTGGAGGTCATGTCGCAACGATGGTTTAAAGTTTTCAAAACAATATCAATTCAGTTCCGAAAAAAAAAAAAAAAAAAAAACTTAATTGATATTGCTCAGTTTTTGTTGTACGATCAACACGAACGATCCCTGATTAGAGCAAGAGATTTATCTTCGAGTGATGCAAGATTTGTTAATTTCACATTAACCGTTAATCATCGCATCCAATCATTTCTCGATGAACTTGAAGAATGGATGAATTAATATAATTGGTTTTCGTATGAATGTAACGATAAAATAATGATTATTTTTTGCCCAATTATCTTAGAAAACATATAGAATTTAAAAAAATGGTTTTATCGAGAGTTGTAAAAATCTTACCGAAATACATTGTTTATTTATAAAATGTACCCTTGGTAGAAATTAATCGTGGCATTCCGTTTTATTGTAAAGGCCCTATATCGGAAAACCATTATAAAATCTGTACGAGAAAATCTCTCGATTCTGTCCAGATGTAGAAAATCAAGAAATTTGATAGTGAAGGTTAGATAAAATATGAATTCTGTCTTGTTTCTATATCGATTTTGTCTAGAAAATACTAGATATGATTCTTTTTATAGCAAATTTTTGATTAGGTTAGAATAAAATAGCTTTTCCTAGATGAAAACTAGACAGATTCTGTTCAGATCATGGACATTAGGCGTCTAGAACTAGGGCTACATAGTTTTCCAGTCTATAGAACCAGTAATCATTCTTGGTAATCTAGACAGAATCGATACAGCGCTACGATTAATTTCTGCTATGGACATTTTACATTTATGTGTATTTTCTGTACATTTTCACAAAAAATCTACTGTAGTTTTCAAGATCTTATCTAACATCATAAATCTAATCTAACCTAACCTACGAATTTCATGTGAAACAATTTTCGAAATTTTCAGTGTTTACTGAAAAAAAAAATCAAAAGACTTGAAATTAGATTCTGAACATTTAAAATAGCGGACCTTGGATGGAGCAGTTAAATTCATCAGTTAGATTACAATGTTTGTCCGACATTTTAAACCCACCATTTTGTATTTTGAAAAGTTTAAGGTCAGATTCGTAAACCCCCCCACTGTCATGTTTCATTACCATTAATTATGTAATTAATTAAGTAACTTCCTACGAATTCAGTCGGCCATGTTGGTTCTGCCATTTTTAAGGATTTTTATGGTTTCAACGTGAAAATTGAATTTTTGCTAATTTTCCGTACCATATATCTAATAGAATATTTTTTATTATCGCTTTTTTTTTATTTTATTATCGGAACATTTAGCAAAATTATTTAAAGTAAATTATTTATGAGAAACAAAACAAAACAAAAATTATATTTATTTTATGCCAATATACAATTTAAAAAAAAAATGACATAAATTGACTATATTTGTACGGTTTTTATTCGTCGTAGTCCTTTGATCGTGGAATGTGGGATTTAAAGGCCAGGATTCAAACATATTCAATGTGGAATATCAACGAAAATTAATCTTGCCAATACCTATATTATATTATTTATCATTAATATTATTGTTAAATATTTTTCATTATATATCAGTAAATAAAAAAAAAATTTACTGCATGAATTTCTTGTCTAAGAAATCGAAGGATGACTCTGGCTTTCCATTTTCGATTCGACGACTTTAAGAATATTTAAGTATATCCATCTGGAATGCAATCATTTAAATATATTCAATATAAACATTTTAAAGTTGAAAATCCATACAAAAAAAAACAATCATCGAAAATTTATTTCTATGAAATCTGGTGAAAATTTTTAATTTATTAATTTCATACAGGGAATTCAGTTGTTTAATATTTCAATTTGACTACGTAAATAAATGATTTTGATAACAAAACTTTTTGATAAGATTTTATTAAAAACTTGAGAGTGCAAAAAACATACGTCCTACAATCAAAACACATTTTATGCTTATCAATACTACGCGTATATGTTATCGTTGAAGTAAATTTAATTTCAAGTTCACCGAAACATAATATCTTCGAAAGTTTACATTGCAACTATAAATAAATGTAATTACAATTAAATTTTTTTAAAATGCAGTTTGTCCTTTCTGCAATCTGAATGAACCTCAATATTTCAATTCGACTGATTATTATTAAAAAAACAGACGCCGCACTATTCGATAATGACTATCCGACGATTCTTATGAGATGAAAATGGATTTCGCAATTCAATCACAATATTTCTGACGTGCAATTATCGAAAAAACAACACAATGATTATTTCGAAATTCTTTGCGAAATGTTCACTTGTACAAATAAATAATTATTCGCTACTTGATAAAGTTTTTGCTAATCAATAAAGAATATAGTATGTTGAAAACATTTTTGAGGACGATAAAAGATAACATTACTACATACAAAACACGACTAATGCATATTAATGCATATTCGTCAAAATTCTACGGAACATATTGCTTTTTGTGAATAAATTATTATCAATTGAATTATTACAACATTTTTAGTCAAGTATAGACTATCTTTATCGTATGATTTATAGTCAGAAGTCATTGTAATACTAATAACTTTTAATTAATCAATATAATTAATGTATATATATTCATGTAATTTATATGCATATATATATATATGTATATATATAAATTAAATATTATAAATTAAAGTATATTGCCAATTTACTTTAACGACAATGACAACTCTTACTTTTTCTTATCTTACTACCGATAAAACTACTGAACAGAATACACAGAAATACATTTTTAAAAATCTATCTAGATACATTGTTCTGCATTTGATTATCAAAATACTTCGCGGCATTATTAAACCTACGTACATACTTTACATACGCATATTTGCAATTCGCATATGCACACATGATGAAATACACTTCGACAGGGCATTCTAACGCAATGAAACTATTGAAATGGCTATTGAAATTTCGCGTAGTAAACACGAATTACTATCGACAATAATTAACATCTCGTTTATTTATGTTTTTGTTTTATAGTAAACATTACAATCATCATGTTTGAATTATTCAATAGCTTTCAATAGTTTCTTACCCTGTAAAACCGAAACGACGTCATTGAATAAAAGATCGATTTCTTCTTCGGAGCACTGTTTTTTTTTTCTTGCCACACCCCGCAGCAGTCACAATCGCAAATCACGTGTCTCGATTATTTGTTGCAAATCACACGACTGAACGGCTTGACAAAAGCTGGCGCTCCATGCCCGAGACATCCAGAGATAAGCGCGACAATCTGAAAACATTGTTAACGGCACTGATATAGAATCCGACGAGAGACTCCAGAAATAGCGGCCAATTGCATTGCGGCGCAGCAAGGAATGACTCGAGAGCACGCCGATTGTCCCGTTTGGTGAAATCGTAGCGAAGATCAATAGATCACAGATGATTGGTAATTTGAAGGCCTCCGGGGACCCGGAAGATCCTCTCCGAAAGCGGCAACTCTCCGATTAGGTACCTCTCCAGGATCTTCTTCGCCATCTTGGAATGGCCGGTACCGACGAAGGCCAGGGTCGCGTCACGACCGGCATACTCTAGGATGATGTCCTCGCCACCCGGATGATTTCTCAAGAACTCGGTGCCGTCGTATACGTAATCGTAGATCGTGAACCAACAATCGTCGGCGGAATCGTGCCAGGCGATCTCGTCGAGGGAGATGATGCGAGATCTGCCCTTATTCTTGTCGGCATTGTTACGATCTCTCCTACGAACCTTTTCTAATTTCTTGCTTATTTTCACGTTTGCAACCTCGGCGGTCTTCTCGACCATACTCTCTTCGATCTCCTTCTCTTCCTGGGTGTCCCGGATGGCCATCGATCTGAACGTCAGTCTTAGCAAGTCCATGTCGTCCGGCGTGTTGTCTCCACCCTCGGCATGTTCACTGCTGGACAGACGAAAGTTTACTGTTTTACGTCCAAAAGATATACCGACGGAAGACATGCGATTATCGCGCTTTGAACGAAAATACACGCGAACCCGGCGACTTTTGCACGCGAAATTCTCTTATCGAGAGTCGCGAGCTTGATAAACTTGCAGATTCCTCGTCGTAGTTATACAAATTGTAAGGAACGCGTATACCGAGCGGCCAGTATATGAGAGGGGAACGCGATGGTGACGATAACGTGAAAATGTTTTCATACGCGCTATTTATCGTAAATCGGCAAATGAGCAATGCGAAAACTAGAGATTGCTTGACGCATGCCGATGTACCGTGACGTCGATTACGTATATACAGAGTCTCGAGCAATGTTCACATCATGTTTGTCAATAAACTTGAATAAAACATCATTGCAGTCTACGCGCATGCTATTAATGTGGCGCTTATTTGTTATTCTAATAATGTAAAGTGAAATTAAAAATGTACAAAAGTTTTTTTTACTTAAGTGGCTGCTTAAATTGTAAACAGTTAATGATGACTGATCAGTTGGTCAAACATCAAATCGTCAACATAAATCTTTGGAAAACAAAAACCAATCTTTAATAGCAGCGAATTCAGTTTGGAACGGGATGAACGAAAGAAATTGAAAATATATCACTCCCATTTTTCAACAGATATATAGATAATGTGTTTGACAATGACGAAAGATTACAAGTATAGAATCATCGTTAAATTGTTTTCAATTCAACCCCTACGTAAGTTCAGTTTGTGACCGCAATCGAACTCTTACTTTTTTGGTCGTAGTACAGTACAGTGAAGAAAAACAGTATGAATTAACAAAACAAAAAAATGTTATTTTGCGACCTAGGCACGAAAAATACCTACGGTTTAAAAAATACTTAATTTTAATGCATTTTTGGTATGTATGACGTAAAACGTTGTCTTCTTGTATCCTTCGAGTATAATAGCATGAAATTCATGATGAATAAAGAAATTCAACAAAACGCAAGTTTGAATCATGTTATGTGCCAAGTATGGAAATGTGCCATTTCCAACAAGGGCAGAACGCCACGCATGCAGATAGTCGTCAAATACGACGACGACGAATACTTCTCGTCGTCCAATCGCAGAACGCCTTTTTTACCGTGAAATCATAGTAAATTTGAACACGATTAACAGAAGTCATTCTAATTCAATGAGTAACGGTAAGTGTACAAAAGTAGAATTTATGTACAGTTTAGTCATATTCCACTCGGAATAATGATAAAAAAGCAACAAAAGATCTTATGCAGAATTATCGCAAACAAAAAGGAACTATTTAAAAGGTAAATATCAAAAACAAAATGGCGACAATAAAATTTGACGATTCTACAGTTTTGAGCGATTTAAAAACATTCAAATCGACGTCATTTATTTTAACAAGAACTTTTCGACAAAATCGTAGATTTTGGTGCATATTTTAAGAAAAAAAGACATTGCGTTTCGTTCTAGCTGCACTATAGAATAGAATACAATGAAATGAGAGGCATACAACTGCGACAGATGTGCCGTCATTTTCTTATTAAAAAAATCAGAAAAAATATATTTATATACTTTAAAACATGAACTTTCATATGCATAAAACTAAATATGAATAAATCTTTTTATTCTTTTTGAGATCTTTATAACATAATTCAATTTCGACTTGTTTTGTAATATTCTTGTGATTATCGAAGTATATACTTCTTTATTTGATTTTTGGACAATTTTGGACAGTTTTTGGCAATCACCACTAACCAAGGTTGTAAGACGATATTAAAAAAAATATCAAATATCTGATTCTACAAAAGAAAAAAACCAAAAAGTTTTAGTTCAAATCTTAAAAGTATTTATAAAATTGTGTTAAGGTGGTTCCATCGAGAACGAAGTTGATTCAAGATATGTTTGAAACTTTGCATACAGATCATTGAAGATATCATAAATATCATATTAAAATTTCAA
>JAPYZR010003322.1:0-14451 GCA_030522945.1 Trichopria nigra
GAGGACCTAGATCACGTTATCTGGAACTGTTCAAAGTATGAACAACACAGAACTAAAATGTTAAATTGTCTTAGTGCAAGAAAATGTAATCCTCCACACTAGTGTATTCCTCCATAGACCTAATTTATTGGCATTAAAAATCGTTTTTCAATTCCTAGTTGCAAACAACGTTCATATGTAAGACATTTATATAATGATATTTTACTTTAATTATTCGGCATTGTTCAAAATTATGTAAACGCTAAATTGTATGTAAGCTTAATAAACCTGTAAGGTTTCATAAGACTAATACTAAAAAAAATGTAGGTATATATAGTAAGTTAATTTGATTTGTAATATTAAGATAAAGTTGTATATTTTATGCACCAACGTAGTTGAGTGAAGGACTTTTATTTCTCGAGTATACTTTTATTTGTAGTGTCCAAGACGAGTGATATGAGAACCTTTTACAAGTACTCTCTCTCGCTGTGCATCACGATATTTTACGTAACAATGGTAGAAAAATGGAGTTTCTCATCTGTGGCCAAGGATCAGAAACACCATGATTTGACACGCGTTATATATTATTCTCAATTCGGTATATACTTTCATTGAATTGTTTATATAAAATGTCTGAGACTGATGAAATAGAATATTTCGTTACAATTATAGGAAATGAAATTTCTGGCACCAAAAACAGTGTGCGAAGTACGAATTTCCCGTATATTATAATTCAGCAAAAATGTTTCCACTTTTCCTTATACTTTGTATAAGGACACGTGTATAAAAAAATCTGTATTTCAAAACTTTGTAGAAAATGTAATTTAATCGTAAAAGATCAAAAAATTGCAAGGCGGGCGGAAAGTGCAGCATTAATAAACATACGTGAGACAAAAGTGGAGCAAAATATCATTGCCGCTCTCCCAGCGGCGTAATATATTTTTGCACACGTTCAATACGAATTATCGATTCATTGTCTGAAATGTTGACCTATATATATGAGATTAATCGTGCGAAAAAAAATGCATTAAATAAATAGCAATGTAGCATTGAAAGTAATGAATTTCACATTTTATACAATTGCGAACATTAAGAATTTTTGCGAATCTTAAAAGTTGCGACGAGAATGTGACCTGAAAGTAGGCGAAAATAACTCGACAATAGATCCCTCTCGGTTTGAAAGAATTCTACGAAGCCGTTAAAAAATTTGTCTATAACGTTACCCTTCTCGAGGAAAACGTTATAGAAGTTCGTCCCTGTGCCCGCGGAATGGCAAGCCAGGCGACCAATCGCGTCACTCGCTCGCCGATATATTCACGAGTTTCGCGCTAGTGTTCGCACACGTCTGCGTATGAGTGAGTACGTGCGTGCGCGCATTAGGAACCAGCGTTTGTTGCGTTTCGCTAGTGGGTCTCGTCGTGCGGTGTTATAAGAAAATCTATCGGGAAGGCCCACGCACACTTACAATTCGCCCACACACGCATGCTAAGCACACGCGAAGAGGTCGCTTCCTTTGCCTTTGCACGCGCGTTTCACATGATTTTTGCTTGCCCGTGTGTGTGCATGCGTGACGAGGGGGAAACCCGAGTGGGGATGTCAAGAGCCATGGGATCACGGGGCGCGCGGGGGTGTCGGCGGTGGTGGGATTTCGGAGGTGGGAGGATTTCGGATCGACCGTCGACTCGATAATTTCGGGGATAAGCGACTTGGAAAGGCCGAAGACGAAAATCGCAACCACGCCCAAAAAGGTCCCGCGATGCACTCTCCTAGTTACAGCCTCGAATATAATATACATGGAAGTATATAGGATCGCGGGTGCGCTCGAGAGCCTTTTGCACGTGCGAGCGTGGCATGCGTGTATATACGCATTTTCGGGTTCCCCGTATTTATATGTATATATAATACGTAGTTCTCCCTTATATTTGTATGTATATATATATATATATATATATATATATATATGTGCGTGTAAACTTAATGATTGACGAATTGGAACGTATATAACTTTCCATGCTGACTTACTCACGCTTTCCATCAGCTTTTCTCGGAAAACTCGCCAATCGACCCACGCCGAATGTCTGCGAGAACAGATGTGTGGATTTTAGGAAATTGCAGGGAGGGTCTGCGGGATTTTGACGCTCTAGATCGAGGCATAGGTATAATGGATGAGTGTGAAAAGTCAAAATGGATTATCGAGCGTTATTATAAAATTCTTTTGTTTAGGCTTGTGGCGAAAATTTGCGATATCTGCGTGTATCCAATGCGAAAAATCGGTCACGGTCCCCTGATCTTCCTGTAATTTATTGCCGTTAGTACTTAAATGAGATTTTCAATATATCTTCAAAGAGAAATCCTTGATGCTGGACATTTTTTGTACAATTTTTTGTGAGCGTTCTTCCGAATATTTTTTCCGAAGGAATTTCTTGCAACGGTTTCTTATATGGTAACATGAACATTGTACACTGTCAAATTCCCGTCCTTGTATTTTCGTATAAATTTCAAAATTCGGCTGGACCTTGGGTAATTTTGACATGACTTTACAATTAAATGTACATTTTTATTGTATTTTTATAGGTATTTGCATTATTTGTTTCTTAAATTTCTTAACGTGGAAATCGAGCCGTTCTTATTATGATATCTTGTTTAGACCTTCAATTAGATCGACAAATTTTCTCGGCCACATCTCATTTACCACAAAAAGAAGTCATGAAAGTAGATAAGTGGCCAAGTAAGCGATCTAAATTTATGATCGAAATCAGATAATGGAGAACACTTGTCCCCCAAAGTCCAAGTTCGAATTTTCGGTAAAACTGACCCACACAACACCAATCCGTCCCGGGATGTCCTGAGCAAGCAGCTCCCGAGTACTCCCAAGCAGCAAATCAGGTCGGAATTACCTCTTTTCGACCTTCCATCAATTAATGGAAGATCGAAAAGAGGTATTTTCGACCCGATTTGCTGCTTGGGCTTCCTCAGGACAAAAACCGGACTAATTCTCAGGGACTCCTCAGGACATCCCGGGACGGATTGTGTTGTGTGGGGACCTATTCTACGTTTATATACAAGTTATATTCTTTTCATTATATTCTTTGATCATTATATTCTTCCATCGTTTACATTTGTTTTCTCGAAGAATTCGCATATGGCAAGCTTGCAATAAAACCGATTACGCGGCAATAGGGTCCAGAACAGAAAATTAATTATGGAATTATCAACAATGTATTTTGTTACAAAAATTCTAAAATATACAAATCTACTATTGACATTAAACATTAAACATTATTCTTCAGATTCAGTGCAGTATGCATTGACATATTTTCTTCCAACAATTCATCTTCGTCTTTGCCAAAAATCAAGTTTTTTTTTTTTTAATTTTACGTATGAATTTTTTTGCAACTGGGTGTAAGGTCACTTGATGGGTCATTCCTCAAGATTAGTGGTTGGTTAAGGGGCCAAAAAATCATTTTCACAATGGTGAAATGTTCCACACTATAATATTCATTTCGGCAGTATGTGTAGATTAAAAATAGTTTTATCTTAAAGACAGTGGCGTCCTCTTAGCTAGTGGTTTTGTTTAGTTTTCATTGTTTCTTTATGGCTCCGTCAGTTATCTATTTGATTTGTTGTTTATTGTTGACAAATATCGCAAAATAATGAAGAATAATTGGAATTACATTTTCTCAACAGTACTGACATCATATGAAGAAGAACGTGAAAAAATATCAAGGAAGGAAAAAAGCGGACAAACCTACCGTTTAGCTATGTGAGCATTTGGTCGTGCAGCAATATCATGCAGGGTAATTTGTGCAGTTATGGACAATGCTGAAGAATGTGATGATATAATATCCAGTAATGGCCATTATATGCATGCCATTCTTGTAAGCAGTTTCGTATAAGCGGGTAATCAAACTGCCAAAATAACCCAAGTACCCTGGTAGAAACCTGTCGTCCACTTTTCTGTTACACTGTCCAGTTACCCTATACCTTTAACATGGGAAAAATGCAAACTGGATAGAAACTAGCCAAAAACTGGACTCATTTTCTACTATAGGGTCCAATGAATTATAAATTCGTTTCAGAAAATGTTTAACCTACACTAGCCTTTTCTACATCTTATATAGCTGTCTAACAATGAAAGTTCTCACATTTTCGTGCAAAAATGACAATTTTGTCTAGTTTCGTCTAGTTTCAATGCCTACTTGCTAAGCATTAGATAATAATACTAGACAAAAAATGACTAATAAATGAGCAAATTTTTACCAGGGTAACCTTTTGGCTATACTAATGATTAATTCGCTCATATGATCTTCAATGGAGTGAAAATCAAGTGAGTCATTAAGTCAACAATTTGCCAATTTTTTAGTATTAAGTGTAACTACGTGTTGAAACTGGACAGATTTTTACCAGGGTATTATAATACGAAATATTAACAACGACCTTCCGTCATTGAAAGAGTCGAACATCCAGGTTTTCGAATTAAACATGTAAGAATATCTATTTTTGAAAAATGGCAAGATCTCGTGTGGAAATTATTAATAGGCATTAGCGAGGTCCTGTGTAGTTTGCCCCTTTATTAAAAGGGCCCTATGATGGCAAACTTCATGGAGCCGATTACAATTCGACATGCTCATCTACGATGGCCGTAGGTGGATTGCCTTTAAAGGGCCAATAAGTTGAGCCACTATCGGACCCTGCTAGGGCCTCGCTGATGAAAAAAAAGGAAAGTGACTAATTTTTTTATTATTATTTTTTTTTTATATATATATATAATTTATGATATACATCTCATTACAATTTTATTTTTTACCACATTTTAACATTTTACCGCTCGCAAATAAATGAAAAAATTGCATTGATCAGAATCGTCCCCGGGCGAGAATCGAACCCGGGTCACTCGCTTGCCACGCACGAACGGTACAACCTCGCTACGCAACTATCAGTGTATATGAACGTTATTGTATCTAACTACCTGTTACAGTCGGTAGAATACGTTGTACATAGGTTTTCATTTTAAGTCGTGGTTAGTATAATGGTTGTATCGGATTGCTTAATAATTTTTATTAATGTTCTTTTTATTAATTATTCATTAAAAAAAAAAAAAACATTGTGTATTATTTATTTAATATTAAATGCCACGGTAAATTGCAATTTCTTGCTATTCACATCCTGGGAACTGCAAGATAACATATTATATAAATTCTAATCACATCGCCCTTTGTATCAATTATGTACAATAAAGACATATTATTATTAATATTATTATATTATTATTTATTTGAAAACATGTATGGATAATAGGCAACTAACAAATTTAAAACAATCAAAAAAAGTACATTTGTATTAAGCTATGAAAAGAGAATTAATTCTTCACTTTTAAAAAGTTAAATTTCAAAATCTTTTGTATCGCAGAACTCTATTATGGTTCGCTTTAAACATATATGTTGATCGAAGCGAAGAAATGTTTGTAGGTTGTCACACTGCTATATATATACAGGGTGCCCCAGAACTGGAGGAAAAAATTTCAGGAGGCGATTCTTCGTGAAATTTGAAATCAAAAAGTCCTGTACCAAAATTCGAGCCGACGCATAGAATTTGAACGTCGAGCAATTCAAGTTTAGAAAAAAAAATTACTGTTTTTGCAATAACTCGGCTCATTTTCAACCTATATTAACGAGTTAGGGCGCATTTCAAAGATTTTTTCAAGCCCAACAATTCCCCTTTGAGAGCATATTATCTGAGATGAATATTTCGCTAGTTATGGCCTCATAAAGGGATAAAATTGCTTTTTTTGCGATTTTTCGCGTCTAACTCATTCCGGTAAATAGCTAGCTAAATATCATATAAACAACGTTATAGAGCTTGAAAAGACGAAGAAATGATATACTTGTTATGTAACTGTTAAGTAGTTGTTACGTAATTGTTACATTTTGGTCAAAATTGTATTTGCTGGGAAATTTCGTCAATAATATTAATACAAAATTTTCATTCAAATTTTGCTAGTTAGACTTTTTAATTCAGATAATTAATTTGGAATATTCGTTGATATCAATATAATAAAAATTGAAAAAATGTTAAATAAATAAATGGTAATAAGTAATAAATAAATTTAATTAATTTTTGAATTACATTTTATGATATTTTGAAAAATATCAAATAACCTTAAATTCATTTCTTTTCAAAATGATGATTCTTTGTGAAAAATTATAAGTGAAAATTATTGGAATCATAAATTATGACACAATTAATACAAGTAAATAATATTTTATGCATGCCTCTGAAAGAAATAATTTCGAAAATTTCACACGATGAATTGGAGTTTCTTAAACGCTTTAAATGAAATTGCGAAGAATCCCAGTTCTTCATTTTGAAGTTTTGTGAAATCTTAAATACACTTTATGAAATATGCAGGTAGAAAATCGAAGGATTTTTTACCTGAATTTTTGACCTGAATGACAAGAGTAATTTCCAGATGAATGTGCAATTCATAAACTATGGCGCCTATTAATTATTTCTTTGTCTATGGACAACGATCTATAATTTTAGTAATTCAATTATTTTTATTTAATTTTGCAATAAAATTCGCAAATTTCAGAGTAAATAAATTTCTAAAAGCATGGTCAATTTCGTGCTGTAAGGTTTTTCAGAATTTTTTCCACTTTTTTTTGAGTATCAGAATTTCCCCAACAATGGAAACTGCATTTTTCCGGCAAGAGTTTTTTAAATCAGCTGTGTTCACCACGTGTGCATTGCAAGACACTGCAGGAGGGTACGAGAGGTTCTTGACCTTTTCAAAATTTATGGGTAGATGTACCTTTAAAAAATTGAGATTTGGCAAGGTTGAAGAAAGCCCTTTGTCCTTTTTCATAGGTTCTGCGTCTATTGTCGGGAAAAGTGATCATTTTCCACATTTTAGGGAATTTCAAACGCTACGTTCTCGAGGACAATAGTACAAAGTCAGATATCTTTTTATTTTACACTTGTGGTTCTTATTCTAATATTTCGATGACTCAAATTGGTATTATTAATGGAAAATACAAAATTTTTATCATTATAATATGTACGTAAAAATCAACATATTCTATTGTGACTATCATAATCAATAAGTTTTTATCTTGGCGTCGCTTTTACAAATTAAAAATAATCGGAAATTCTTAGAAAATATTCTGCCAATTTATGGAATACCAGGAAGTCAATTAAATTTAAGTTGCAATCGCGATTAGTATTATATACATTTTCAAATGATATATTTTTATATTTAGCAGATATCAGATAGATAATGTCTATTATTATTTCCATGTTTTTTTTTGTTTTTTTGTTTTTTTTTTTGTTGTTTTTTAATATAAAATGAAAATCGAAACCCATATTTAAAAAATACTGAATTAAGGAAAATAATGCCATTTGACTTTGGACATTTTTATAAAAATATGAAATTGAACATTTTTAAAATTTGTTAAAGCTACTTTTTCCCCAATATAATTGTTTTGCTTGTCTTTGAAAATTAAATAAAAAAATCCGACTTCATGGAGGAACTATTAAAAAATCAGAAATATGTCATAAATCAGATATATATGATACGTCACTAGACTGGTTCCTTCAATTCTTTTCTGAAAGAGTTAAATCGGTCAACATGAAGTATTCTTTTTATCCGTTTTGATTGGCATGGCATGGACTTTATAGACGGAGGTATCGCGGTTTCATCGCCTCTGTATTTAAGTTTCTTGCAATAAAAGGTACTTGTTTGCACAAACGAGACAAATAATATCCTACTTTGGCGAGATATTATGCTGGAAAATTTTAAAATCGGTTCAACAAAACTAGACAAAGATTAAAAAGGCTATTCACTACAGAGTTTCATGAATTTGTATTTTATAAGCCACTTTTTAGCAGTTTACGATCTTTAGCGATCCTGTTTAGAAATGATCTTTATTTCAAAATTTTACAATTCATGTTTGATTAGGAATATATATGTATTTAACGTATCGCTAATATATCATGTTCTAAATATCGCATATATACATTACGTTATCGCTGATGATACGCAAGGCAATTCCAAACATATCAGTCTGGAATTGTAATTTGTGGAAAAGCGTAATCGCTATCATAAAAGGTACACAGTACGCATAAACTGAAGCCAGCGGTCATGAACGGAGGAAAAGCTGCCCCTCGGGCAAAACACCTCTCGCGTTAATTTTAAATTTTTTCTTGAACTTTTACAATATCTGCAAGCCATTACCATGATGTTGATTACTTTTAAAGCGCCATCGTACAACGTTTATCCAAAGATTAGCCGCGTAGATGTCGCAATTACAGAAGCATTGAGTGGTCATTTCAAAAATATGGGAATATCTTGAAAAAGCACGTAACCAAAACTTTCGCTGCTAATACCTTGGAATAAGGAAATTAAACGAGTGCATTAGGTGGGTTCATTAAGCCTTAATTAAGGTTTAAATGTTCTGTAATTATAATGTGGATTCTCGATTAGATACGCATCGATATTCGACATTTTTATCGCTGTCGCGTAAATGTCCACTAATTATTTAAAAGTACAAATCAATTTATGCAACATATACTGAATATAGGAACGGAATATCATAATAATGGATAGCGAGTATTAATTTATCCACGATATGTAGAAAACAGTGTAAAAATCAAAATAATTATAATGAACCTAAAAGAGAGATGCAGAAATTTAAAACAGATAGTCGATTAGTGGTTTTCTATGTTCATGATTGACCATAAAAAATGTAAGATCTACATCGTTTTCTATATCGTTTTCTACATCGTCAAATACAAATATTTATTATTACATACAAAGGACTTATAAACGAGATATAATGCATTTTAATTATATTTATAATATATATTCTAGAACACATTATTCATCCATTATACTCCCTATAGGCACATCAAAAAAGGGTTATCTAATTTTTCTGAATAGATGTTTAATATTTGTTCAAATATTTTTTGCGCAATAGATCCAATACTATAGTGTTAATAATCTAATAAGCTTATATAGATATGAAAAAATATATGATTCGCAAATAACAAAAAGTAAAATATTACTTATATAAGTCTAATAAAATTGAAAGTTTAGAATTTAAGTAATTGAAAGAATAAAAAAAATCCAGAATTACTAAAAAATATTGTAATGCATACATTCGCATGCAACTTGTATTAGGGGTCGCTGATGGCTGATGTATTGGTGTAAAAATGTTTTACAATTACTTCGACCAAATTTGGATCAAAGTACTGAATTTGGTCACTGGAAAAAAATGACCATATTTTTTTTTCGTTCGTTTTTTTAGACTATAAAATATCTAAATATGCAAGAAATATTTTTCTGTTCTTGGTCTTGTACGTACGTTAGTAAAAGCGCTCTAGCTTACGAACGAAAATAAGATATATAATAAATGCGCGTGGACTATAGTTGTGAGTTGACTTAACTTAGATCTGATTAGTTTTTGGGATATATCTATAGTAAAATGGTATGAGGAAGGCCAAAAAACATTATCACGAAAAATATTATCGTTTTTTTTTTTTAATTGACAATTAGAAGTCGACGAGGTATCCATAATCTTTAACAAAATAATGTACTAGAATTCAAAAAATTATATCTTTCTTAGTTATTGAGGAAAATAATGAATGAGAACTCTAAATACTTGGAATTATATACCGAATAAAACAGTCAGCGCGTTTTTAAAATTGACCAACCAGAATTCAAGATATCTCTGATTCTCTGATCTCCAATATGAATCAAATACCTGTATGCTTGAGAACATAATGCACCCACGCGAAAGTCAATTATGAAAAAATGAAGCCCAAGACATTATTTCGAATTTGACTGATATTGTAATTTTGGTGAAATGTACGTTTCATGATTTATCATTTTTTTTTCTTTAATTTTAACAACTCATATCGACACGTATCTACCTACTGATTGATAATAATCAAATTCTCGATAATTCATGGTCCTTCCTAATCGCATCGAAGTGAAGTGCATAATTATATGAAATTGTACGTTTCACTTATTGCATTCGAGTTATCTGAAATTTCTTTGGTATTTGGGTTCCACCTGTAGTATGATAAAGAAGTTTTAATCATTTTTATTTTTAATTTTGAAATGATGTATGCCCTTACATTATTTATCCTGTATGTATAATAGATGACATACAAGTTCATAATTAAAGTTTGTTAAATTAGCAGCGTTAAGCACCGAATGAATTCAATCGTAAATTGGAATGTAGAAAATTTGCCAATTTTGTAATATTAAGTGTAAGTACATGTTGATAGTTCTAAATGCAACCATCCCATATAATTATTGTCAGGACTTTACAATACGAAATATTAACAATGATATGGAAAATTTAAATTTGGAAGTATGTACATTGCTAAATGTGCACGTTGAATCCACAGCGATATGCAAAGTGGTACAATATTAATTTAGTCATACTGATAAGAAAAAAGTTTCAAGTGTATCATGAAATGTGTTTTTATAGTTATAATAATTTCTATTATTCTCTTGCAATAAGTGTATTTCCCACAAATTGAAACGCCTTAGTTTTTCCGTAAAATTTCTAAATGTCTATATATTTTGAAATTAACTTTATGCCAAATTCTCGATGTAGCAATGTCGCAATTCGATTTACATGAAATTTTGTCTTAAGCAGTAATATATTAAAAGTTATTTTTTACTTATAGACGGAAAATTAAATCAAAGCAGGACTAATTGGCACTCACCTGATATTCCAGCTACAGTTTATAAAGCATTTGGTGACAATACTGAAACTCGCTTAATTTATGCAAGGATCGCTGAGAGGCCGTTTCGTGTTTGATCTGGTAATGATGAGTGAAAAAATTGTTTTCGAAACTCGCCAATGTATTCTAAGGTTTAGTCATCGGGTATACGCAGGTAAAAATCGCCAAAAAATACGTCATGAAATTCTCGGGAAACTTGTTATTCCGAAAACTGGTTTGCAATAATCGGCACGTGTGATTTCGGTATTAATGTACGACCCATCATTTTCATTCGTTACGGAATTAGGCCAGTCTTTATGTAATATAATCGGAAAATATAAGAAATATTTGCTTCATTTTTATCCTATTAACGCCCAAACTCTAGATTATTTCTTTAACTTTCAAGATATGTTATTATTAAACAATGATATAACGTATTGTAGCGGATGTATAACATTTTCTTATGTCTTTGGCCGTGCTCTTTTCGATCCTGAAGTCAAAAATAAATTTCACCCTGATTGAAATTAAATATAGAGGTTTTAATATCAAAAAACCCGAACAAGTTTCTTTTTTTTTCAAGTTTGATAATTAATGTTACTTGAAAAAAGTGTAAAAATGTAATTTTGTAAAAATTTTGTAAAAATTGTACAAAAATTATGTATTTTTGAGAAATGTATGTTCGCATGTAGTAATTGCCTGGGCCCAGACCTGGCATGAAACGCCGATCTGGCCGAGCCCCGATCGGGGGGCGCTCCACGGTCTGGGCCCGGCCAGATCGGCGTTTCATGCCAGGGCTTAGCCCGGGCAATTTCCACATGGGAAAATCTTCCACGTTACACAAATATGTTGTCGTTTTCGAAAGCGTCTTATTAATAATACATTAATTTCAAATTAGAAAACGAAACATTTTTAGCAAATCAAACTTACACCTATATTTTCATCGAAAGTCCAAGTTTCAGACCAGTAAAGAACCCAAAAATCAATTAAAAATGTTTATGGACACTTGTACGTATATATGTACGTATGTAAGTGTGTGACTGCGCCATAATGCCTAACCAACCAATCAAAAGAATTTCTTCTTTAACATTTTTTTTTTGGCTACACCGGAAATTACGCAGAACTGATAAGATTTTGGAATATATCCAGACGAGGGTATAGAAGTGGGAGATGAAATACTGATGCAACTTTTAAGAAAAAACACGTGGTACCTAACTTCAAACTATTATAGTTTATTCAATTTTTCTATCTTCATTTCTTCAAAAATGAGTATCCAGAATATTGAATCCAAGTGTGATAGGTTTTGCAAAATTGTCTAATTAATATAATAGAAAAAATCTTCTAGTTTCAATAAAGTATGTAATTATAATTGATTAAAATTCTAAATTTAAAAAATGTCTCTTTGTTAAAATGTTTGGGGAAAATAATAAACGTGAACTCAAACTTTCGAAGGTTTTTGTTTTTAATTCGACCAATTACATGCCAAGATATAAGAATTACTAAAAAAATCGTGTCGTCGACCATTCTGAACTTTTGACGAAGCTCCTATAGTTATTGAACACAAAAAATTACAAATTTTGCAATAATTACAAAAAGCACAAAATATTAAATAGTCAATAATACTTGAAGTAAATAAATAATTAAGCATTGCAATTAATTATTAAAAAAATATCATTTTCTTTTAACGTGTTTATGGAACTGAAATGCATAGGCTATTCTTATAGTTTTAGCGTGAGTGCAAGGAAAACTTCCAGGCGGTTTGAAAAGTAGAAATTCGGGAAATGTCTACTTTGGTCGATTCCATCTGTGTTGACCTAAATACTGCATACGAGTTTCATTTCATTGTCGGCGAGTTTTAAAACGGTACACAAAGATAAATATATTTCACAAGTGCAATAACCTTTCTAGGAACCTATTTTCTCAAAAAATACATATTTTTCACTCATTTATTATGACAATTTTTTTATTCAATAAAATCCTTTGGCCGCAGCCGCTCAGTTCGTTATATTGGTTAAACGTGTACTAATCTTTTTAAATTTGATATGCAATATAAATTGCAAAAATGTAACTTATAAATCACATTTGATATAACGTGTTACATTACTTATGGTTATTTATAATATTTTCTGTATAAAAATTGAAAATGAACATGTTCAAAACTTCCACTCGCAGTTCCGAATAGATCGAAATACTACTTCACAAGTGCATTTCTCTCCGCAGAATGTTGCTCAAATCATGAAGATTAAACTTGCAACCATTTTCTTACAACTCATTTTAATTGTATATACAATATGGAAAAAATATAAACGAGGCAATGCACCGGCCAAAAACGAAATGCATCGCTTAACTTAAGCATTTCCGCTGTTGTACTTTTAGCATTCACATATTTAATGCACGCAGGTGCATTCATAATAATAGGTAACGAAGCGAGCACTGATCCGTCACCATACACAAAACGAAGAAGTTCGTGTCCTTTTTTAGAAGCCATCGGATAATCCATAATGTGTTACCCTTGATTTCCGGTTTTCCCATCCGGCAATTACAAAAATGTTGATATATTAAGCTTTTCATGATGGCACGTATTCTTCTCTCGTCTACTTATGTAAAGTATTAATCGTATTTATTAGCAGTATAGAAAGTAATTTTATCAAGGATTATGAAAACCAAGGAAGAGCAATTGATCATGTTCGTCATGTTCTTTCCGAAGATATGAACATAAATATGTGCAATGCATGTACATATATATATATGCCCCACCTATTTCGATGACAAATTTTATCTCAGGGATCCTACCTTCAGAGATCTTCAAGAAGCTCTATAATTCCACTGGTGTGCATTTTAGCAAGAATCCTGAAAAAGGCACTACCGTTCTTATATAAGTAATATCATCTTGTACTTATTTACATTCTCATCTCTAATAGAAGTTTTTCCAAGTGTATGGAAAATGGCCATCATGTGGTCCATACCCAAGATCACAAATCCAGTATGGTGTGCGGACTACCGTCCTATCTCGCTACATTATTATATTTTCAAGGTCCTTGATGAAGTCAAATATGATGCTGATATTCGCACGATAACTATAATGGTCTTCTTCGACTTTGCTAAAGCCATTGATACATTAAGTCATACATATACAATAGTAATAATAATAAAATATTTATTAAAGCGCTATGAAAAATTTCCTTTAAGCGCGGAAAATACATATTCATACATATTCATACAACGTAGTTACAACTTAAGACTATAAATATAATACAAGGTATTCGCACGGTAATGAGCTACAGAGAATAAAAGAGAAAATCAAATTAAAGAACACTAGTCGTCACACAATTCATTATCACCAACACATTAGATCGTCGTAGATTTTTGAGCATATAGTATTGGAAAAGTGCCCTCTTAAATGAGGCTAACGACGTGGTACTTCTCAAATATAGAGGCAGCAGATTGGACCAATTATAAAATGATAACAGCTCACAGTATACCGATTTTCAGTATTTCCCCAATCCTGGGCCTATAGAATTTACAGTTGGGGTACAGTTTTTCCCCGGTTTCAACTATTTGTTAAGGTGGTTCTAAAGTAGAACAGTTATCGACCGAGCTTTTGAATCATAAAAGTATGAATAAAATGGGATTGAAACGTTTTTTTCAAAAGTTGGGCTTTGGAAGGGTGATTCTACATAATATATACAATCCTTAAAAAAATATCGATGAAATTGGTTCAAAATTAAACGAGAATTATCC
>JAPYZR010003323.1:0-14448 GCA_030522945.1 Trichopria nigra
AAGTGCAGTAATTTCACTTTGCAATACAGGGATTGTAATTTTACACTACACATTGTGTGGTAAAAGTGTGGTAAAATTACAAACATTTTTAACAGTGTACTCATCGTGACGTTTACATGAAGTATATATATATATATATATATATACTTATATATTCGCTGTAACAGTCGTTTCGTTTCCATTTAATTTCGTTTTGCAAATATTTGACCACGTTAATTGGTCGCTGAGACGTCTTTGTTTGAAGGTAGTTAATTTTTTTAAAGCTTCGGAACTTTCCGCCTTTACTCATAAACCGCACGATGAATTAGTCGTGCCGTACCGTCTTCACTCGAGAGCCTCATTAATTACAGACTAATTTCGAATTAGAATTGCATTGCGATTTGCACTCGACGTGTACTCATTTTTAAGGCGAATTACACGCATTTTTCAATCGGGTTTTTAATGAATATTAAATCGATGTACACGCTCTAAAGGATTCCATCATTTAAAATTTAGCAAGATTTTTCATCCGTATTATGTGTGTATTTTGGCGGGTAAAAATGTGCTAATTTGCATAATTGTACGTGTACAAAATGACGGTATTTATACAGTCTGTATGCACTAATGTATAACGACATGAAACACGTGAAAATATAAAACTTCGATAAACAAAGTAAAACAATCTATTATTTGTCCCCGAAATTTCATACGTTTTTCAGTAGTTACAGGGAGTTACTAAAATCTATACTGACACTTTAAAAACAACTGTTATTTTGGAAATTAGAAGTTTCATTTTTAAAAAAACAGTGGTGAAACAAAAATTAAGTTACATAGTTTAAATATGCGTTGCATTGAAAACATTTGCTTTGAAATTTTTTACTGGCGGTAGACTTGGTGAAATTAATTTTTTCCTTCAATTTATTTTTAAAACGTACTTCAGAAATGCATTTTTTAACGAATTATTAATTAAGAAGCAACGTAAGTTTCATTAAAAATAAAAATAAATTCTAATTGTTTTATTCATCTGAAATTATAAACTTGTATGTTTTTATATATAGTTTTGTAAGACTCTATAAAGGAACACATTCTTAATGTAATTTATTATATTTAATTGTATTGTGTGTACAAGCATCATATGTATAACATTTCAGATAAGAGTTTTCACTTTTACTTCTATCGACGTTATTCAATTCAGAATACACAACGCTTTTAAATATGAATTAAAAAAATAATGAAATGTTCATGCAAGATTTGAATAAACGTCACTATGTCAACATTGAACGCAATTTAAAGCGAATAATTTGTTTATTGTTTCAGGCTCGACCAACCGGTGACCAACTCGTCCCAAAGCATGGACAGCAAAAAGGTGAGTTATTTAAATTTTTGTTTAATATCTCGTATACAGCATAATTGAAATGCCCGACATAAATTCAGTATAAGCTCGTGTCCCGAACTTGCAAATGAACTTCAATCTTTCCAAAAGTACTGTATATATATATATATATATATGTGTATTATCAACATTGTTTTATAATAAAGGAATTAGCTGACAATCTGACAAGTTTTGATGGAAAGCTATTGTATACAGGGATGATTTATTAATTGAACTTCATTTCTCAATATCCAAAATAATTTTAGATACTCGACATTTACTACGAAATATCTTAATTCGGGAATATTGATTTTATCGTCACGAATTTATAAATAACAAGTTTTACTTCGATTTTTGTTTTTGTTTTTACAAAAGTTAATCGATCCTTTTTAAGTCACAATGTCAAGTTTCTTTCAATTCTCTGGTACACCAGGGATTTGATGAAAATGTGGTCAATTCTTTGAGATAAATCACTGAAACTTTCCTCAGATTCTTGTATAAAATATTTATTTAGTGATGAATTAATTAATGGCTCTCGTGCCGTCGGAGTGTCGAAGAGCATGAAATAATTTTCAATATAATAATTATTAGTTAATATTGTCGTAATTTGAAGATTTTTATCATTCCTCCGCAGATTTCGACTTTCTTGAATCGGGGTCGAACATTTTCCATTCTTTTTATTGGTGTTATATTTATTGGATCGATATTATTAATGTAGACAATATTTTTTTCGAAAATTATTGTTAGTAACATTGGAAAATGATTGAACATTTTTTCAGTTTTTACACATGACAACGGTTAAAAAATGAAGATAAATGCCAAATTAATTTTTTAGGACTACCCTATAATATATACCTGTTCTTGATTAACTTAAAAATTGTCGTGTGATCAAATATGACAGATTCTTCTTGGGTAAATATAGATGCGTATGAAATGCTGCTGAATATTGACAGACTTTAAGATCGTTCGAAAACCACCGGTGATGCGCTTTTTATGACTTTACGTATATATACCATGAACTTTCTCGCGACTTATGGCGATAAGGCAGAGAAGAAATCTCGTTATTTTCCGAGCTGGAAAAATTTCCGGCTGGAGTGAGGAGTATTTCCGGAAAAAAAAAACTGGTGAAAACGTGGAACTGGCGAAATTAATGAACGATGCAGGGCCAAGAAAAGTTTAGTTTCTAGTAAGATACTCGAATCCACTTCGTAGTTCGTCCGACCTCTATCAGATTTTTTTTCTCGTCCTTTTCTCGTCTCAAACGACTCCTTTTAGACAACCAGTTGTTCAGAATTCCTTTTGAGAAGTTTTTCTCGAGCACCGGATTCACGGTGGCAGAGAAGCGAAGCAAAAGTCGACTAAGTAGTTCGTTAGATCAGGAGGGACGCAAAATGCACGTGAAAGACGCGAGGAGACGAGAAGTACGACTAAATCGCCGCAGCGACAAGCTTCAAAACTTGCATAAGATCGCGGGGTCGGAAAAATACAGAAACGAATGAGCGTATATAGCCCCGAGTGAAGCAGCGACAGAGGAAGCAAAAAAAGGCGGAAAGAAAAAAGGATTATGCAGACGGTAAGAGAGAGAAGAGAGAGAGAGAAGGAACGAGACAATTGCATTTCCCAATTCTAGCCGTTTTTTTTTTTTTTTTTACTCAGGTGTCCTTTTACGGAATGATAACCCAGGAAAGTGCAGTCGGTAAGGCCGTGAAAGATGCAATCGATAAATAATGCTTCGATTCCTCGACTTGAAATATTGTCACGGGTATATTATATTAAAGAGATGAAAGATTATTGTTCTTCAAAAATTAAAAACATGAAAAATCATTTATTTAATGATTTTTTATTTAAAAACAATAATTCTTTTTCACGACATTAATTATATTAATATAATAACAGTTTAACCTATTAAGTCCTGAATGGACATTTATTTTACTAAAGTCTTGAATGGTATTATTTTCTGTAAAAAAGAAAGAGTTCTAAAAAATATCCATGCAGGCATATCTGACATAAGAGTCACTGGAATTCAAGAATCTTTTATTAACTTTTTTGAAAACGCAACCATTAGAAACTATGTACATGAATATTTCCAAAAGACTCGTTTTTCACATTGCTTTTGAAAGTAAGGAAATTGCGGTTTGAACGTTAAAATATGAACATTTTGAAAAGAAATGTAAAAGCATAAAAAATAGCGGCTCAAACACGAAAAAATTGTCGTAAAGTAGACGAATTTTTTATTCGAAAATGATAAGCTTACGAAAAAAATGTTGGTGAACTATTTTAATAAGTTGAACAAAAAGTTCTTAGAGTTATTCAAAGAATACGCTAAAATTTTTTTAATATTATTTACAGAGTTTTATTATGGAAATACCAGAATTTTACTTTTTTTTTATTCTTGGCGATTTTTATCGACATTGCATTTTTTTTTTTTTCTATAGTAAATTTTTCAATATTGGTAATATAATTTATGTTTGGCAGCTGTTTCTCTCGGTTCTTGTTTATTTTTCTATCTTTTTTGTTAATTGTCATAATTGAAAATGATAAAAAATTATTTAATATTTATATAGGAAATTATATCTTTATCAATGATCCGAGTAGGAAAATAAAAACGAACATTTTGTTCATTTTGTTCATTTCTACAACTTCGCTGCCCGTTGTCAAGACGTTTAAAAATAAGTGAAACTCGCGTGCAGAATTGACGTTAAATTTGGAAATTTTTCATCTTGTAACTTTCAAAATGTAACGATCGTTTATTTACAAAATAATTCAATCGTCCTCATCAATATTTAGCGTTATAATTGGCGATAGAGGCATTAATTATGATTAATTAATGTTTATATTAAAATTGATGAAATAAATATTTTTATTAGAAATTTAACACCCAAAATGTCTCTAGTGAAATTTCCAAGAAATTTCAAACTACACTATACATTCTTTTTTGAGAAGTTATTAGTTCAATGTCGCATAAGAATGCACATTACAACATGTGATAAAAGATATATATATGAACACAGTCGAAATCTAAAAGCGTCCACATTTTCACGGAAGTTTACGTTTCGTAGATTCCACTTCGTGAAGTAATGCATTAAAAATTAGATATCACACATCCGCATATATACGCTCGCCCATTGTGCTTTTTTACGATTTGAATATTTCAGCTTACGAGTTCACAATCCCGGCACGAGTCGTAAGTTCCTCCTCCCGGTATTTGCTTGGAAATTGCGATAAACCGAATATGGGGTATATATGCATGGAATAGCGCACGCATTGGAGGCTGCGGATCTTTGACTATTTAAAATTATATGGCCGAATAAAACACGTATAAATGCGCGCACATCGGATTATTCGGACGTACTATACGCAGTGCGGCCGTATAACGGAATTTTCCCTTTGCGCTCTCGCAGCCTTTGTCGATCTTAAAGACATTATTCGGCTGAGGAGCTCGTATATAGTCGATAAGTTATTTACGTATCCATATTGCATATAATCTCGAAATATATTGAGAGGACAATAAACGATTGTCTTTTGACGCTCACAACAGGAACGTAAATATAGGTTGTACGATCTGGATGAGCGATCAAAGAAAAATACGAAGCAAGAGATTGATATGGATTATTTGCGTTTAAATAAAACGGGTTTTCCATAACTATATCTGGGAAAAGCTGGTTGAAATTGTTGGATGTAGAAAAACGCGCATAATGTCTTATCGAACCATTTTGATGGTTGATTTTTGGATATAGTATATTCTATATTATTATTGAAATTATGGACATTTGATGTAATACGGAGATAACAGAATTAGACATATCTCGACTATTAAAAATCCGATGACTGCTCGATGATTCCACGTACTTTTCCCGATATTTTGAGTATACTCATTCAATATTTTCGTCAATGAACGTTAAAAAGATTAAACGTTGCGTTTATCGCGACGTCGACGAGCCAAGCATGCATTCTCTAAACGGAACAATCTAACACGCAACCGTCGCGGAGAAACAAAATTTCCACGTAACAAACCATTCTACTACAATCAAGCTTAACACTGCAATTCACGAACTCGAAGAAGAAAAGAGGGATTCGTAGAAAAAAGAAAGTCGAAACAAAAAAAAAAGGAATACAGAAGGAAGGTCCTCTTTGTGCGCGCGTAGGCGCAATTGGAAATTCGAGTGGTACTGTAGCCCCTATCTTCCTCACGTTCACCAACGCTGGCCGTATATATACTAGCATTCGGCCGTCGTCCCGTACTTTTATTTTTCCTCTCTGTCCCCTGCTCTTTATTTCGTTGAAAAGATGTCGAGCGTGCTCTGTGTCTCTCTCCCTCATCCCTTCGTCTCGCGTATATCGCGGCGTCGACGTGTATTTCACGAGGAAACTGGGTCGTGGATTCGAGGATATTCAAGTACTTTTTCCTCTGAAACATTTCTATATTTCGTTTATTCGCGACAAGGTGCGAGGGAAAAATGAAGAGATGGAAGGAAGGGTATATCGAGGAGGGAAAGGACCGACGCGACGTCGAAAAAGGCAATGGCAGTAGATGGGAAAGAGGCTCGGCTGCATTTGAGGAAGCGATGTAGTACACACATATATATATATATATATAGAGAGAGAGAGAGAGAGAGAGAGTGCTGGAAAAATTCGTATATCTGTGTCAAAGATGATGACCTAAGTCGGTACCAGGGCAGAGGAAAAACTTTGATCCCATTGCAGCTTGCACGTGTTATCGATAACTCAATGTATATTATCGCCCGATGCTGACGAAACTTTTTCACGCCCGCACTATTATCTCACTTTTCGCACGCGGCTTCTTTCGAATGAATTAGCACGAACAGCCACTCACACACAACCGCGCACTCGACTCGCGAAGCTAATTTCTGTTACACTGCATTGCACTTTACGGGAGAGCGATCTTAATCGAAGTCGGGGCCGCGTTGGGGCTTCGGAGCTTACGCCTCCGAAGCTTTCGCGCCGTTTCCATCGGCCTGAAACTGATATAAACTGTTATTACAACTGGGCCGTGTTACACTAATGCTTCGCATCCGAGGGAAGGGGCCAGGTATACAATTGAGCTCGTTCTAGTTTTGGTAAATTGGCCACGCTAGACGGTTAAGGTTAAAAAAATACCCGTTCGCTCCGGCATGGGCGTTTTCGGGATTATATCGAGATAGCTGCAAGTCTATACTGGGAGAATTACACTATAGCCTCTTCCTGATTTCCGATAAGGTCTTGGCTATATTATAGCAAAGTAATTAAATCCCTATATTGCTAAATGTTGGATTTAAGGTATTTTAATCGACACGTTCCATTTGGAAAATCGTAGATTTTGGAATCGTACAGTTTGGAATATTTATACATATTTCTAGAATGGATTGTTACTATTGAATATTGAATTGATGTTTTTAATATCGTCATAACGATGATGCACGTGGATGATTACTTCGAAAGATGCACAGATGTTGGAGCAGTAGTCATAATTTTTTTTTTTTTTAACATACAGTGCGTATACGATGATCCTATACCTAAAATCGTATGTAAGGAATGTTATTTTGAGTGCAACGTATTCTAAAGCTAATAGAAACTATCGCGCCAAAGTTTATAAGTGAACTCCCTTTAATGTCGACATGTCGGCTATAAACCCGCCGGCAACATCAGACGTCAGTTGTAAGTCGGCTATGTCTGTTCAGGATTTAGCGATCGCTTACGAGTCTTTGGCTTTCGATAATGTTGCTCACTGATTTTTCCGGATCTTTACGGATATACAGAAATATATATACATATATACATACGTATATATATATATCAAATAACATTTCTTTACCTTCTTCAATTGTAAAAGAACTATAAACGAAATACATTTCGTTACAAAAGGACGTATTGAGTAGAACCACATATAGTACACAAACTCAAAAGCCATTATTTCAAATACATACATTTCCGATTTCCGGTCGGTTTGAAATTGTTTTCTTTTTTTTTTTTTTTTTTTCTTATCAATTTAAGAATAACTTTTAAAGTAATTTTGATGCGTATACCTATAATGTCACTTTTTAAAGTATTACACTGAAACAAAAATTGTTATTTTCAAGTAAATATTTACTTGAATTAAGAAAAGATTTTCTTGAATTAAGTAAGTTTTACTAAAAAGAAGGAAACATTTTCTTAATTCAAGTAAATATATACTTGAAAATAACAAATTTTTGTTTCAGTGTAGGAAACTGTGATTTTTTTTTTTTTTTTTTTTTAAGTAAAGCAGCCGATTTCATTAAATTATAAAAATAACAATATTTGAAAACATTTAATTTTTTTAATATGATTTGATAAAAAATAATCATTATCCATTTTCTTACGAGTTTTTATTTTAATAAATACAACTTTTCCCACTGAATTATGCTGATTTGAAGTAATAGCATTCAGAACGTACAATTTTTCTTACAATGAGACTTTTGTTAACTTGTAAGGAGCACCAAGATGTTTTAGTTATGTTTATTTCTATATCCTACATGTATAGACTAAGAAACTGCAACTAAACACAGAGATATTGTAAGTTTCATAGTTCGGTAAAAAGGCATCCGAATAGGTGTGTGTGTATATATATAGTACTCGACGATGACGTGGAGACAATGTACAAAATAAACGTTATTGTTAATCAGAATATCATTCCAAATACAACGTAGTACGTGACGTTGGCTTATTTTCTGTTCTTAATCACCGTGACGTAATGAATTTTTCTGAATTATTTTTCTATAATAATACTATTCCAATAAAGTGACCATAAATATGTCGAAATAACAACAATAGAGAAGAAAACTACTGAAAAAAGAAAACAATTATTGTATTAAAGATCATTTAGAAAGATGAAAACATTTTATAAAGTTTCTTATAATATTCAAACTCTAAACTTGCTAAACTTTATTGCAAGTTTCAAAAAGTACACACTGTAAAAAATACGTCCAAAAAACTTCCAATACATGTACATTAATCCTTCATACTGTATATCTATATATATCCATGATATATAGATATACACTATTGAGAAAACTAATGTACAGTGCATTAAATTTGATGACATTTTTAACAGTGCATATATTTCAAGTAGGTATGACTACATTGATTTTCACGCGACAGTGAAATTCACAATGACAGATGATATACGAAGAAGCAAAAAGTGTATGAATAGTAGCGAGGAAAGTGACTGAAAGTATTCCAAGAATCCCGACACGACGAGAAATGCTTAATTATAGAACATTTTCGTGGCACTTTTTCCCCTGACTCTTTGTTGGGCTTCTTCATTTCGTTTACATCGAAACTAATTATTTCGTGCGCATTAGTATAGAAGAGGGTTTCCTCGTGACTGATTCTTCTGAAACTTATCACGCAGATCACTTTCAATGAAACCTACCTACTGTATATACACGAAATATGAAAGTAGGACTAAGAGAGACGAAATCTCAATCCAGAAGGTATATTGGGAAGTTTCTGGCAAATGACGTCGGAAACCTTAATCTGGCATTCTTACATATTGGGTTTGAGTTCTTCCGTCGTTTTACCTACATTATATGATCTGAGTCAAATGTCATTTATCGTAAACATTGTAAATTTTCAATCATTCACCAGTAAGCTCCATATACGCATCATGAACAGAAAGATATTGAATTTATAATAATAATAATAAACAATCGAAAATACAATACAATATTATTCTTTCAATTTATTTAGAAATCATCAGCCATATATATTTAATACCATTTTAAATTTGTAAAATACTTATACATATATATTCGTAATATTATTTTACGTTTTTTTAGTAAAATTATATCCGTATAGATTATAAATATTTATTTTCAAATTGACTTACACTTATCTTTTTTCCAATCAAATATAGATGTCCGGCAGTAAAACCAATTCGCCATTACAAATTAATTTATATAATATTCATATACTAAAATAATGAAATATTTAATGTTATAAATGTACATATGAAGACTTGCTGAAAAATGAAAATGTTTACCAAATTTTTTTCGAGCGAAAATAACATATTTTTTAATGTTTTCAATGTGTACTGTGGCAGACTTCGAAATTATAGATGATGATTTTTCTTTTATATTCTGTAGTCTATTAACCAGATTAAAATCGAACAAATATTTGTGCTGGCAAAGAAATAATCTCTCTCGATTGATTTGATGGAATACCTATAGTGACATTAATTAAATTGCACTTCCATTTAGGGCTTCGTGAATTTTTTATTTTTCATTAATGTGAATTTGCGCAGAATCCACCTTATTTTTTATAAGATTAATAATAATTAATGACGCCTCGTGTAGTTGTTGTATAAGTGAAAATGCACTTGTTAAAGCTTAAACAATTTGCATAATTTGACTGTATATTTCTGAGGATTTAAATAAATCAGTTAATCACTTATCAAGCGATCGATTGCCGTGATTTATTGATTTAACTACATTTCTTACCGATATAAATGTCATATAACATCATTCTTGGATGTAATGTCTTCAATGGGACAATTGATTAGATAATATATTAATAGTTTTCTTATTTATTTGGTAAAATTGTTAATTTTTATTTTTTTACAACAATTACGTGCGAATCATGTATTTATTTTCTAAATTTCTTCGTAGAAAAACTTACTTTGTTCTTTTCTTTTTTTTTTTATTGTAAATTAGTAAAAATTTTGTTCTACTAATGATGGCTTGATTTTTGGTAATTTTATAGTCTTCCTTTCGCTTGGAGAGTATTTTTTGTATATAATGTTATACGTTAACTTGAATTCCATGTATTGCGCAACTAAGAACCAAATGTAGTCCACCCCCAAATTACTATGAATAAAACGTATTTTAATAAAATCCATATTAATAAAATATATTTTACGTATGTACGTTGCATAATATCCTATTTCATAAAAAAAAAAGAAAAGAACGAATGAATTCTTGAGTCAGTAGAACAGCACTAAAGTAAATAGCTTTTGGAACCAATATGTCGTAACGACAGACTTTTAGAAGTTCGCATATACATCCCCAAAGAGATAACAGTAAGAAAGACCCAAAGTTCTTCTCTCCGGGGAGTGGAAGTGAACTTCTGTTTCTGCTTACAGATCTCCCTCGAAAATTAGTACCTTTAGCCCTTCCATACGTACAAGCATGCTTGTCGTGATCGATAAAATGCAGAATGCTCATTCGTCATTACATATAATAATGCACGTAATTTTTAAAAACATTTTATAGATTATAATTTTTACAAAATGATAAAATGAAATCTAGCATACACTCTACTACGGATCGATTCCATTTCAGGAAAAGATTTTCTCCTACTCACGTTTCGTAAAACTCTCGACAAATATTGACGAGATAAAATGCTTTTCATGAATTTTTCAAGAGAAATGTCGAAAATGTTGGTACTTTTGTTTTTGCTAAATTACAGGTTCAAAGTCGAAGATTATATACATTGATTCTTGTTAATAAATTGCTAATTATTGATTCTTGTTGTTGCTGATTCAACAACTCTTCTGCTAGCTGTATTATTGTTTGGCTTAAAATCATTTTTTTTTTCATGTTTTTGCCTATAATTTATTTCAGGACTTGGTTATATTTTTGAGTTCATAGATACATATCTGATGTATACAAGAATGATTCATTGATGCCTGTATAAAGAAAGAAAACAAAGACTTTTCAGGAGAGCACCATCCTGTATAACATCCTGCACCAGTCTTCAAATTATTCATAAAATCATATACGTTAGTAGTGTAAAAAATCCAATTTAAGATTCTCCGTAATTGGTATATATATAAATTTTTTTTTTCATTGAAACTAAATTGAACTGTTTATAACTAAATTAATTATTTATTTATTAATTAATCCCGAGCTTTCGAAATTTAACTTTCTACTGATTTTAGCTTCAATGCAAATGGTATATACGATTAACTGCCCTTCTAAAGGTGGGTTTTAAAATTTCGCTTAGGGATTGGTCGTCTTTTTAGTCGAAGTGGATTTTCATTACGATCAAAGTATCAACTTTTTTACCGACAGAATTTCGTAATCAATTTTCATCCTATAGCGGCCGCGGAGTATAGCAAACAGCTTATCAAAATATAGTGTTAAAAACGTATAGAATCAGCAGAATTTTGCAATGATATGTCCAAGGTGTTCTTTCGAAATCAACTTACTCTTTCTAATTAAATATTATACTTCCTGCCAATTTCCTTGCTTTCATGAATTTAAAAAAAAAACTTTTTGCAGAATACACAATGGGATTTAGACTAGTTGAGCAAATTCAGTAAAGAAATTAACATTACCATTAACATTAGTAGTCATTAACATGTCCTTAAACTTTTATATTATGTCAACTTGATCTTGCTCGGTTATTTTGGAAAATTTATGCTTTTTGGATACATGTTCTGTTACTTCACAGTATATTTTTTAACATTTTACAAATAGCTCATCAAATAGTGTCCCATCACATCAAATAGAAAGTCAGTACCATTGCACGTGTTGTGCAGCTTGATTCACTGATGGCAGAAATACCAATAGGTGGAATTGCATTGTTTAGTGGATTGTGTTTTTCCGAATGCATTATCTCGATTCGCCCTAACCGTACGGAGCAGTCGCCGTTTAGGTCATTCGTTCTCTTACAATAAGAGGGAACTTCAGAGGCATGCACGAGGAAAGTGGGAGAAGCGACGAGATGCCTCAAAATTGCGCGAAAACGCGATTCCTCGAACAACTGGGCAAACCCGGTCTCTTCCGGTCTTTTACCCGGGGTAACTCGGGAATTCAGAATTAGCGCCATGTCACGTCTCTTGCTTTGTGAGCGAACCAGGCGGTAGATCTCGATGACAAAGGTTCTTTCGACTTATATTCCATTCCAGAAATATAATCTTTCTGCCCGACTTTAACCTTATCAAATTCATTCTTAACTCAGCTCAATATGCCATTTCGCGACGGAGACATGATCTTATTTTGCATTTTTCTCAAATTCCTGCCAGTTAAGCTTTTTAATATTGGGATTAACTTATATTATTTATGGTAATGACTTAAAAAGGACACTTTAGAAAGCCGTAAATGGAGAGACCGTCGAGTTGCTCAATCCATTCTAATTCCAGAAGGACGAACGGAACGTAGGACCGAGAGAAGATTTTTTAATTTAACTCGTTCCTTAGAATATTAATCGAGATGAAAAATAGGTATAACTTTTGTGTACAGTATTTGCTAATAACACGGAAATGAATTTTGAAGGTGTCTGGAATTAGTGTCTCTTCTTCATTTTAGTCAGATTATAAAAGACTCTTTTTTAAGTATCTCCGCGTCTAATCCTTTAAAGCCTCTTTAAAAAATAGTGGTAATAGGATATCTTCATTCATACTTTTTTTCAGCAGTGACATATATATATGTATGTCATAAAATGATGTATTGCTTTCCCTTAATTTACGTACTTATCTTGTCTAGTATATTCAATTGGGACGTTATTGCAAAATATTAACACATTTTAGCGTATTCAATATTAAGAAAAAAAAAAAAAGAAAAAAAAAATGGAAATTCAAGTGTGCAAAATAGCGGTAACAACTTTTTCCCGAATAGTGGAGAATTTTATCTCAAACGGATTTATGTCTGTGTAAGGGAGATCTTGAATAATTTTAAGCCGTATTATGTTCCAAGTTGTGGTATAGCTTCGCAAGTTGTTCACCCCGGGGCGAATATAATCCGAGTGTTATCCTGGTCTATCGTGATAAAGGAACCGACGGTTTTCTCATTATTGTTATTATTATTATTATTATTATTATTACAATGCAGTTATTAAAATCGTAAGCTATCGAGGGCTTTCGGATAGTCGGATCTTTCCGGATATTTAAAGAGCATTAAAGCCGTCGTCTTATTGGGTTGATCGACGTAAACGAATCGTAGCGAAGTGAAGTATAAAATTATCTGTATTTCGAATGTGAAAACGATAATCCATTAAAGAAATAATCGTTTTATTAGAATTTACGTGAATGTCATTGATTTAACGATAATCATGGAAATTAATTGGAATCGTAAAAATTAGAATAAATGAAACAAAATTATTAAAAAGAGCGAAAATATACATCATTTTGGAAATGAAACGTGATGCACAATTTGTTATTAAATTATTGAGCCAAGATGATTTCAACATTGACATAAACTAATGAAGAGTAGAAAAAGGAAGCGTTGTTAATTAATTTGATAAATATCTCATTATCACTACGAATTGCATATCGAAAAATTACGACAAAAAATGAATTGAGAATGAATTGAGACTTTATGCGACATCTTAGCGCGAACGAGTAAAGCCCTAATTTCTGGCTCCACGTAATCAGAGGAATGATTAATGTTCGTATATAAAGAGTAAGAAACCGGAAGCTGGTCTAACGAGGGATCGCCTTCCATGGGGGTTAATTGGATGCTGTTCGTTTATAAAGTAACGGCACGTTCGTTGATCTTTACCGATTTCTTAGAGACCCTTATCTTGGAATATTGCTGTTATCGCTCATCGGGTGCAATTATAGTTCAATAAAGAACGCAAATATCGAGACCTAAAGCATATTTGATGATAACAAGGTTTCAACTTTAAATGAAAATTTAGTATTTTTTATATACATTTTTTTTGTATCGTATCGCGTTATGAATTAAGTTCATTATATTTAATTACTTTTCTTTTTTTAATGCACTTGTTATTTTAGTATAATCGTTAATAATTTGAAATCTGCATTGCAAATAGGAATTATTTTTCTTCAATAATCTTTTCAAAGAGTGAAATGAAGTCTCGAATGAGTCTAAAACTCACTCTTGAGAGTGATCTAAATTTCACTCCATGAAATTTTGAAGGGTATGATTCTATGTCCAAATTTTTGGAATGATTTTAAAGACATTCCTATTGTTATAAAATCGTTCATTTTGGATTGGTCTCCATAATATCAATCAAAAAGAGTCGATGCTAAATTTATTTTCGATCCCTCTGAAATATATAATGATCATCATAATTTTATTGATCGATTAAAAAACACCAAAGGCCGTTTGCTTCGGTATTTTTGTCCGAGTATTTTGAATATTCATTTTTGATAATTGATACAAAATTGAGGAAAC
>JAPYZR010003324.1:0-16321 GCA_030522945.1 Trichopria nigra
CGAAATTGACCGTGTTTTTCACGACTTTTTTCTCCACAAAAATGTTTTATTATTACTTTTTGGTCATATTGTGGTAAATTGTCATACAGGACACGTTAAAGAACAAAAGTAGCCGTCATTCATTAAAATCGGTTCAGTAGATTGGAAGATAATCTGTCCGCCAGTTGAAAAAACATCATTTTGAGAAAAACGCGTTTAAAGTTTTGTCGACTCGTTATAACATGTTAGAACATGAATTTCTGCACAACGCTTTGGGAGGAAGTTTTTAAAGGTATAAGAAGGAGTTGAAAAATGAAAAAAAAAAATTCGATTTTTTCAAAATTCTAAAGGTTATAGTAGTACCTTAATATGTCTCATGGGGATTTTAATGACGAAACTATATATTAAACTTGACTATATTCACAATAGGAAAATGCAGAAATGTTGTTTTCGTACAGCGTTTTTGATTCTTGCCACCTTCTTGTTTTTCTTTTTTCTAAGAACATTTACGCAATCACGTTGCACATTAAGCTTGTACTATACAATTATCCGTATATTATACATGCTATAAAAAATAATAACAAAATGCTCGGGGAGCGTAACAATAAAAAAAAAAGTGCATTAAAAAATAAGCAACCAAAGTACTTATGCAATACATTACACTCCTATTTTCTCCGCGCTTAATTTTCGTGCGGCATAAATTACTCCTCGGTCTTCCGGCTAATTACTTAATTTATCGTTACACGTATGATAATGTATGCATCATTTTAACTGTGCACGCCACTTTTTTTAAACGATTCATAAAACTATTTTCAGTCATTATAACGAACAATAACAAACTTAATTCCACGAAATATACCACTTAGTAATTTCCTTTGAATTCTTTCTGATTTACATTACGATATTAATCAATGCACTCTCGTTGGAATGCTCGTATACGTTAAATTTTTAGATTTTACATCTATCGGATTTTATATTTCTTTTAATATTTCACCTTTAATATACAAGTATATATATGAGTAAATATCGCAATCTAAAAACTCGTCAGCGATTATAATTACTGATTCTATTAACAATTTGGGTCACCCTTTCTCGTGGCTGTTTCTGAAGCAATTCATTTATTTTAAATCTCGATGTAAAAACAGCATTCAAACTAGAGAGAATCTAAATTAAGTGAATCTGATTGATTATTAAGTATTTGCCATTGTGAATTTTCTTATTCTCGTTTCCGATTCATGGACAGCAGCCAAAAAGCGTCTGACAATTTTTCTATAAATATTTTCCCAAACGTGTTTCACCCTTTCCAACGATTACTCATTGATAATAATTTATTTACAAAAATAAATTTTCGAATAAAATAACACGATGAAAAGAAATACTATATATTATATTCAATTAGTGGTAAATGAATACAGATCAGGGTAACTCAACTGCTATGGACAAAAGGATGCCTGTTACAAATAGTTCCGAATGATTTCGAGTAATGACCGTACGTGAACTGTAACGTAAGAGTGATTTGGACCTCCCGTACATTCCGATTTCAATTATTATTACCAGGGTGGTGTACAAAAGCATTCGGACACACAAAACGTACAACAGGCACCCTCTTGCTCATATATAGCAGTTTACTTCCCCTGATCTAGATCCAAGAACTTGTGAATGAAAGCAAGATGATCGAAAAGGATTTCTTCGTCGGATGGCCTCTCCCGCCCTTACGATTATGTCCCAGGCAGGATGTCCCATAGACGTCCTGCTGCAGGTAATTACGCTCAACTTGGTTCATGTCCGAAGGGCCGCAAGATGGGTAACCACATCCAATGATAAGCGATGTTCCTGCAATCGTAAACTGCAAACTGGGCCGTTCTCTCGGGCACTCGCTTTCAAGGAAATGGGATACCCTCGCGAGGATCGTATTCTCTTGCTTTCATTACTTTGCCCACCGCGCACACGTGCATTCTCTCATTCTTCTTTACGCGAAAAAAAGGGCAACACTCGGGATCCTATATATACCGCAAGTCGCTTCTACCTGCCTTCGTCTTTCTGTATTCTTTTCTCGGCTCGACAGTTTTTTTTTTTTTTTTTTTTTTTTTTTTTTTTTTTTTTTTTTTTTTTTTTTTTTTTTTTTTTTTTTTTTTGTGTTTTTTTCTTTTTTTTTATTCATGTTTGTCTTTTTCTCGTTTATCGATCAGCGGAATCAATGATTCGAATATCTGTTCCGTTTCTTCGTGTAATTTTCTAGATTTATCACGTCGCTTTTGCTGCTTCGATCCAACTATTTCGTTATGTTTTATTATATATTCGTTAATTATACACTTTTATGGCTCGATTAATCGATGTTCAATTATTTTTTATCGGATGTGGAGCACCGAAATGCGCGACCCAAATTGCGAGTATCGACAAAAAATATCGCCATATAGAATGTAATTGCGCAAGAGAAAAAAAAATAATAATACATAGAAGTGCAAAACATGTTAGGCACAGAAGACTATTGTGTAAGTGCCTGTATTTGACTGAAAATTATATAAATCATTTTACAAACTCGTATATTATTTGAAATTAAACAATATTTCCTTTCCTTTAAGCATACGCGATAAGAACGGTATCCACAATATCCTTGCAAAGTTGAGGAAGAAACGGAAAAAGTCGAGAAAAAAAATCTAACAATATATTATAAATAATCCTAGCAAAGCATAATACTGGTGGAACCGACAATAAAATTATTATGCAGATCGCATATAGCGCCGGAAGTAGCTTTAGAAAACGAGATCTACGATACGTGCGCCGTACTAAAAAGGGTTTACGGCTGGCAATTTTCGATACGTTTGAAAATATCGAAATACAGACTATTTTCACTGAGTTGTTTTTCTCGAAAACATTTCCCATAATAACGCGCATGCAATACTGAAGTGAGTACACGTAAAAATGGAATTCGATTTCAAGCTTAAACGAAGAGAAAAAGAATCCTCGCGCATTAATACTGCAATGAGTAGAATTCGATTTCGTTCAGTCCGCCTTTGTTCGTGTTTTTTTTTTTTTTTTTTGTGAAATCAATTTTTAAATAAATTTTTGAAAAATTTCAATCGAATATACACTATTGTCAGTAAATGCATCGTTTCTTTTACGGCACGTTGTCAAAATGACTTTGATACTCGCAATCTCATTATCATAGCAGAACAAGTTCACTACCGTCGAAATAATCAAGGAGCACGCTATCATCGAATAATAAATTCCACCAGAACAGAATGTACTTTGTTCTCCGCGAGTCCAGTTGAAGGCGTCGCGTATCGCGTTGTTCTAAAATTAGCTCGAATTTTCTAAGAGCTTCTACTGGGCGCTATTTGAAAGCTTCCTTCGTCAAATATAATGTATTGTAGTACTACACGACGGAGGATTCATTCAATCCTACCGGAATATATGAGGAAAACAAAGCCGATAAAACAGGCGCGAAGCTAAGCGCGAAAGTGGACGAGAGATTACTCAATCGCTCATTTTATCACTCGAGTCTGATTTTCTAATCGTATATGAAAAGTGATATGCTCCGTTATCGACGATGTAAATATATGTAGTATGTCTCTATGTAAACACATACGAGCATACGAAATAAGTGAAAACGAAAAACATTATGAACAAATTTATGAACTTGAATTAGTTATAAAACTAAAAATTGATTTTCTTAAAATCTTCGTAAAGCGATACAGAGTAAGTATGAGAGAAGTTAAGAGTAAATCAAAATCTTCGTCGATTTTCGGGCAGGAGACATCTCCAATAAGAACATTTCTATAACTACATACAGAGATAATGGTAGATAAAACCGCAAAGGACTGTAAAAAACAGATGTGACAAATGATACTATGATGACACCGCTATCGAATAATTGGCTCCAAAAGCCGTCCCTAATCTGAGGTATAAGCCGAAGGATGAAGGATCATTATGTCAGACCCGATAACTTTATGTGACACCACGCAACTCCCTTTGGGACTAGTTTTATCACCCTTCAGTCAGGACTGTGTGACTGTTTACTTCCTAGTTACTTGAAGAGTCGAAATGAGCGGAGTAAATGAATTTAATAGAGATTAAACAAACAAAAAAAGACGAAAAACGTTTTCAGACGTTCGCGAGCTTTATCAAAATAGTTGAAACTGATTAAAAAATCTCAAACTGAAGGGAGACGCAAACGCTATTAAAAATAAAAGACGTTCAATGAATATCTCGAATGCGCTCTGGCGAAGCCAAGCGTAAAAACAATTCCTGATAGGGAAACTTTAAGCCAGCGAAGTCGAAGGAGTAATCCTCGAATGAACGACCAAAGTAAAATTCCACGACATAATAAGAAATGTACAGTAAATATGCGGATTCGAAGAAGAAGCGAAAAGAATAGACGAGACTTATTATTATACACTGACAAAAGTTTCTTGAAGGGTGCTTCTATAATAAGTGTTGGTTATATCCCATATACGAAGAGAGACCGTGGGCATTTGTAAGCATGGAAAACTTAAAAGCTTGAAGAGATCGATGAACTCGCGGTATCGCGAGCTTCCCGTGTCCAGACTCCCCGGTCAAATTCCGATATAAAGCCGACTGAAAACGTACTCTTTATCTGTTAAAAGTAAACAATAACGGGTTGTAACGTGGAGCACTGTATAGAATAGGAAGACGAAGAAATGCGGTTGAACCCTTATTCTAGCAGTTGACGTCTCCCGTTATATACTATTAGGGAAATGGGATGTGGAATTCAAAGTACACCTTTTTCGAGGGCAGATGTCCAGTATTATTAGTTTTACTGTGCAGGACCTTATGGGGAAACAGGTTAGGTTTTACAAATACCCGCAAGATCGACCTAGTCACAGCTGTAGTTATGACACCTGGAAGAGGACAAAAAAGTCCTGAGATGTTCAGCGTACTTACAAGGGGAAACTGACTACCCGTTTAAAAGACTTCGGTAAAAGAAGTAAAACAAATTAGTGATAGGTTAGCTTTCGATCATAACACTCATCGTACCACGCTGGGGACATCTGACGTAAGAGTATGTACATGTTAAATCGCATGTTTCATAAGAAATCCATGGAAACCGTGAGTCATTGAACCAATTCTATATTACCTTAAGAAAATACACTGAGGAAGCATTCCACTTCAAATGTTCCATAAATAGAAAAATGAAAGCAATAATAGGGAAGTTCTCGTGGTGAAGAATCCAGAACTGGATGAACAGAGGGGATAAGTTCGTGAACTGTTCAATGGAGCGAGGGAAGACATATTTGGAATGAGTGTGCGAAGAAGCACTAACCAATTATAGCAATAAGGCAAAATAAACAAACAAAAAAATCAATCATTCGGGTTTTCTGTGAGGAAAGAATTCAATCACTCGGAGCTATAGCATTCACACCGGGTTTCCTAAGAAACCTTGATGGGAAATTCGCAGAATCCTAAACAGAGACTCTGATGTGTATTGACAAAACTCAATTTCCAAATTCGGCGGCCAACAGCAAGAGAAATACAAGTGGCGTACAATTGAAATCAGTCGATAGAAGTCGACGAATTCAGACTATAGAGCTTGATTAAACTTTTTTATATCCTGACAAATGACAAAACGTTTGAATATCGTTTTACTGAAGACGTGCCAAAACTATATTCGAGCCACGCTACCTGGGAGGAATGACCGGAGATGTGAAGAAAGGTCAGGGTGGCATATATTCACGATGCAAGCGTGAATGTTGACTCAAGGTCATGCGGACCAATAAAATTTGCCTGATTTAGGTTGAAATCAATGGAGAAGAGACTAACCGTGATGAAATGGAAAAAAATAGTACCGAAAAACAAGAAAACTATCTATCGTGGGAAATTTTGCGGGTAGGATGAAAAAGTAGTAGAATAACGCAATTCACAGATCGAAATTCCCTAGTATTTCCCTAGTTGGAACTGAATTACGCCATATCTGACAGCTAAGTGTGGACAAAGAAAGAAAATACATTGCGATTGGCGAAAATGCATTACCTATGCTAATTTGCATCAACGCTAAGACAATACTTTTGAACGAATTAAAAATGAACATTAAGCCCCTAACACCATGCTACTACAAAGAATAGTCTTGAAGAAATACTTTAATTGGGTTAAAATCTACAATAGATGTATAAATTGTGTGCACTTCCTCAGCGTCAGATATAATACTTAATTGACTGCGTGGCTAAGTATAGTAACCGCACAGTTTTCCCGTATGTTCTAGTGACCAGGATACATGAGTTTCCTGGAGATGCCAGAATGTTTCAAATGCATTCATTACTTTCCGCTCACTGAAAAACAGTCCAATATATTAAATACTTATTAACACAAAATATTATTATACATAAAATTTATATTATACAATAAATTCTCGTTAAAATCTCATCGATGATAATGATGATAACGGCGATAAGACCGACGGCATTCGTGATAATGATATGATTGTTCAAAAAAAAAAAAAAAAAAGAAGTGCAAATAAACAAAACCAAAACATAGCAGGGGGAAAGCAAGCAAAGGGTCGCTTTAGCGTGCGCATCGTACACTCTTTTTACACTCGTTTGAATGTAACCCGAGGTAGGGAGAACAAGAAAACGAGTAAAACGAACGAGTGTCCGAATTCTCTCGCGCCCGCGTGTCGCTTCTCCTGCCACCTGTTATTTCTGCAATGCCGTGCGGTTCGACGGGGAAACAAACATCACTTTTTCTCTCTCTTTCTCTCTCTCTTTCTCGTCAAATCTATATTATTACACGTCTTTATAGCGTTATTGATAAAAGATAAGGGAAAAGTTTAAAATAAAATTTAACAGAATTGAAATGCATCGTACTTCTTCTCCGAGCTTGAAAATAATGTAAACTGAGTGCTTGAAGAAAATAAAGTACATTAAGTAACTTCTCGAAGAATTTAAAGTAAGCACTTGAAACATTTAAGAAACAGACTCGAGTTTGTCCTCGCCGTCTGACAGAGGAGATACGAATCTTCTTAATGTGGAAGTAAAATATTAAGAATGTTCGTTGTACTTGAGACAACGCGATATATAATTTGTCAGACTGTAGCAAAAAGGATTCAATGTCAATTTTAGTAAACATATACTATATCTTGGCTTATACTTGAAAAAGTCTAATCTCTGGTATCTACAAGCTTGGGTTATAAAGTAATCGATATCATACAATAAAGAACATTGCATTAATTATCATTGTAAAGCAAAAACAAAAAAAAAGGCATTTATAGTATTTAATTGTTTGTCGAGGGTGAGAAGAGAGTGTGATTAGTAGCGTGGGAGTTACGTGCAACTCGAAACGTAGGCAAGTGCGAGGTTCGATGAAAACAAGCGTGCGTCTTGACAGCAAATAATATTAAGGCAGAATTCAAAGAAATTTGCGTTCATCCCCGAAAATAAAAAATGGCTGCCAGGAAACAAATTTCAAAACAATGTGGAGAATAATTTAATTTTAACAATATCCTTTTTATCCATCTTATATAATACATGTAATTTTTCATTTAATTTTAACGCTTAAACAAAAATGTTTACAACAAACTCATTTTAATTTTCATTATTTACAACACATTAAATAAATATTGCAATTGACATTCAAGTTCGTTCGTATGTCTCCAATTAAGAATATGATACTTTTATATAATTTCAGAGAAAGAATGTTTTTTGGTACGTAGCTTAGTGCGTAGGTTAATAACCAGCAATCGACTGCTTAACCTCATTCGAAAATACTTACTTTATGCAATATCATTAATATTGTTTCAGAATAGGTCTTATAACATATCTTATTTGTTACCAATTTCACATTGAGAAATTTGAAAAGCGACACGTTGCATTTTCAACATATGCATAATCTTTAATAATCATCCTCTGTTGACATGACAAGATGATGATTCCAATGCGGACAATTTGTCATGTTTTAACACGTTTAAAAAAAAAAGGAAGCGATATCTCTAGATGTGCAACTTCCGTTTGTAACATTAAAATATAATAATCGATTTGCTGCTATTGCGAATTTCATTTAATAATGTATGCATTATTCGACAAATCGAAATTGTTAAAATTATTTGTAACATTATAACATTTAACATTATTTAACATTATATGTATTTGGATCTGTGTGCATTACAAAATTTAATTGTTAAAGAAAATATTTAATAAAAGCTATAGTTGTATTATGTTATATTTTGTAGTTTATTTTATATTCAAGTTACATCTCGTGTTAAAATTTAACTGGTAAGAATATTAGTATGTATACTGAATCGCTAACTTTTTTTATAAGCATCGTAATAACTGACTAGAAAAACAGTAATTCGAAGTTATAACAAAAAATGATTAAAATTTAATTAAGTGCAGATTAAACTTCAAGTCTCAATATCAGGGTTTAGCCAAAGATTAAATATTAGTCGGCATTATTAAAATCTACATTTAAGAGCACTCGAGGGACTTTAAGTCGGTTAAGAGATACATCATAAAAAGAAACAAGAAAAACTTTGCGCCATGGTTTTACAATTTTGGAGCATTTTTTTAAAAATGGGTTTCTTATCGCAAGGGCTACTAGGTTAAGTAATTGGACAGAAATAGGTAATAATGATGTACTGAAATTTTTGGAGTCAACAATTGTGATCTATCTCTTAAATTAGCTTGTGTTGTCAAGTGTCTTTAACAAAAATAAAGTCTGAACGGTGAAATCATGAATTTTTGTTAATAAATTTGTTACAACTATTTTATTCCTGGTAAAAATGAAAGTGTACGGTACGATTAAAGAATGCTTTGAGAACATACTAAAAGAATTACCTGAAAGGGAGATAAAAAATGTGATAAAACAAACATGAATTGTCAATAATCGCCTTCGATGCTTTTCTTAACGAGCAGATTTAATTTCCCTCAACCAATCCAACGTTACAGTTATATTTCTTGAATTTTCACATTTGTTTAAGTATATCATGCATGGTCAGGATTCGCTAACCTCTAATTATTTTTTTGACTTGCACAATGCGGCTATAACAGCTGATTTGCAGCAATTGTTTCACAGATCATAACTATTGATTTAAATGTTGATTATTTGTGAAATGCTTAAACATTTTCTTGCATCTTCTTTTAAAAATATATTTTTTTGTTTCTACAAATTGGCAGATGATTCGAGTGTAACAATCCCAATAAAAAAAAATAAATTATTTTAACACTTCAAAGTTAGCAACTTGTGGAAATCAAGAATGAAAACATTTAACAGAAACAAGTGAAAGAAACCTGTGCAATTGGGCACAATTAAACACGTTTTACTATATTAACGTAGTAGGAATAATATATACATGATAATTGCATTAAAATATCAAATCACGCTAATAGGGTTATCTCTGGCATTCAAAATACCAAGTATATTACGAACATGTTTTTTTCTTAATATCTCGTATATTGGTAAGGATAAAATTTGTATTCCATATATAAACTGCAACTCATTATTGAAGCGTAAGTTGGATGGAAATGATCTGTCCCAGTAAACGAAAAGGAATTGAAAGTTATTGGCTAATACCAAAATGTGAAAAAAAGGAATTCGAAGGAATTAAAGTGAATTCCTTTTACTTCCTTTGAATTCCTTTCTTGTACATCTTGAAATTAGCCAATTCATTTCAATTCCTTTTCGATTACTGGATACTTTATGTCGATTTTGTCTTTATTACCTCAACATTAAGTATAAATGATACTATTTTTCTAATTGTAATATAGTAAGTTAGAAAATAAGGTAGTCTCAAGCACACAAAATGACTGAGAATACAGTGATATTCATGATCAATAGAGCATTATTCATCTCAATCATTTGTTTTGACTCCATTATTTGAAATCATGACATGAATCCCACCGAAACAAGCAAAACTTGTTCTTTCCTAAGTCTTAATAAAACGTGTACCAATCTTCAGTGAAAATGACAGTGCAAAGTTATTTACGTACCTTTGTTCAAAGCAAACGATAGGAAACGATACAATGAAAATCATTTTGTCCAATATTTCCAATAAAAAGGATACCAAAACTTCATGTCTCAGCTCTAATTACTAAACCGACTCTGGATTGTACAAAGTGCATCGTTTCAATTTTACAGTCGTAACCGTTACAGTTTTACCGTATCCGGGAAATACGTATGCACTCAGTGCCATCAGTGAAAAACATAATTAGTTTACGATTGGTGTTAAAATATCGTTAAGTGGTTAACCGGTGTATTCTTTTAAACGATTGAGCATTAATCATCTCGCATTGTTGAAAGCACAGAATTAATCACCGGAAAAACATTTCGATATTCCACTTTGACACATCTGTTCTTTCAGGCCATATCGAGCAATCGTACGTGTTACCCTTGTCGGAGTAAAATGTTGCTACAATTGCTCGATACAATGTCAATGCCGTAATGCTCTTCTCTTTTGACACTGGTATACGGTACTAGTTGCCCTACACTAAATGAACCTATTCAACCCGTTCTTGTCAAATTCGTCGTAAAAAAGGTGGAAAATCGAAATCTTTGGAGGAAACCCTTTCGAGTTCGCGAACAAGTCCCGACAAATCTAGACATGTTCCTCCGTCTCTTTTGATATCAATGTACATATGTATATGTGCAGGTCGCATCGCGAGTAGCCGAAACCTCCTCTCGCCTCTTTACTCCGAAAAAAAGAAACCCACCCCCAACCCCCAAGCGCTCCGTTTCCCGGAGAAGTCTACTCACGTTTCAGCAATCTTCTAGAAAGGGCGGCTAGGTAGCCCCTGTGTTCATTCTCTCCTCGGGGTAGGCGTCTTTCGGTGGCTCGAAAAAAAATCCTTTCAACTGGCAAGAAAAACACCGAGCGTCGAGCACATTTAACACACGCGACTGACAGCGCCGCTCCGAGAAAATCCTGATTTTTCCTCTCGCTTCCTCGCGACCGAAACCCCCCTGCGGTCACTCACTCTCTCTCTCTCCCTCTGGCTCGCTCGAACCCGCAGCGAACCCGGGCGGAAGAGTATCGTTCGAGTCCTTTTGGACGAACGGAAAAACTAGCGTTTCAGTCACTGCGTGAAGTCGTCGCGACGCTTCGCCATCGCCCGGAAAAGCCGCCTGGCGACTCGCATTAATATGGCCGTCGACGACTTTGGTCCCTCGCCCTCTCGCTCCCTCTGCCGAAAAGTCGCCGGAAAAGTGTGTGCCCCTTCCTTCCCCGAGTCCAGCGAAAACCCTCACTCGCCCGGGCACATAACCTTCGTGCGCCTCGTCTATGTCGACGTCGTCACACAAGGGTGGGGGCGAAAATAAAAACCGAATCGTCGGAAATCCTGACACGCTCACTCCGTCTCTCTCTCTCACCTATTCGCGCGTGCCCTTTCGCTATATAGCACGTCTCACTCGCGCCCCGTCTCTCCTTTTCTCTCTCTCTCTCTCTGTCGTTTGGGGTGTCAAACGCACTCGCGGATCGACGTCGCGAACGGCCGTTTACTTTTCACGACGGCGAACAGCACGTTCGATCAAAGAATTCAGCGCGAAACGATTCTCGAGAATCTTAGCCCCGAATACGGAATGCGGTGGCAGAGCGAGCTCCGAACGACGACAACATCACCACCGTACGCTTTCCTGACGGCCATCTTCCTTTTTTCCGGAGCTGCGCGAGCGCGGCGTGTCGTTCGTCTTCGGTTCTTTCCGCCGACGTCGTCCATCGGCATCAGGCCTGACGCGCCGAAGGCACCGAAAGTCACTAGGGGTATATTTTCTTTGCCAACTGCCCAACTATATTAACTCGTTCTTTTTTGCCCGTATATAGAATTCTTTTCAACATTTTTTTTTTTAAATCAATTGCCATCGTATTAAACGTTTTCGTAAAAAGTTGGAAATTGCCGTAATTCGGTTGGTACGAGAATACATGTCGAAAAGTGAACGAATAAAAAACGAGCATTTTCGTCGATTTTAATAGTTTTTTTTTTTTTTTTTTTTAATGGAAATTAGAAAATTTTATTGAAATATAAAAGTTACTCTATTAAAGATACTTGGAAGTGGGTAAATATTTGTTAAATTTCTTTGAATGGACAGTAATTTTATCGGAGCGAAATGTCACTATAAGTAGTAGTAAAAACCACGTAAGTCCGGCTGCAGCGAAAATAATGTTCAAGCGGTGGATCATCATTTATCACTATAAACAACGTAGTACATATAAATACTTTATTTTCTGAGGAAGAATGAAAAATGTCGTCAATTATCAATCAATTATTCGTACAGTTTTCTTTGTTCATATTATCGGTACCCCAAAAAATGTTCGACCCGCAAAATCCGACGTCAAATTTCATGCGGTCTTTTGTGAATCTGAAGTCAGAATTTGTTTAAAATGAATTCATACAAAGTTACAAACAATTTTTTTTTTTTTATGAAAAAAAATTTTTAGATCTGAAATTTTTATACGGAGCCGAAGATAAACGCAACCTAGTCCGGAGGAAGTGCAACATGGCGTTCTCCAAAATGGCGTCCGAAATGAAAAATGTTTGTTTTGAAAAAATGTCAGAAGGCTCTAAATTAATAACTATACACGGTCTAAAATTTATAGTTTGTGAGTTAGAGCTTTCTGAAATTTTTCAAACAAATTTTCGCCATTTTGGAGACCGCCATGTTCAATTTTTATCCTGGACCCTACGTATCTTAATATTTAGTCTCTATGTGTACATTACGTCTACATATTACCTATTTTTAACGTGTTCTTCCGATTTATAGGGAATATATAAGGTAAAAACTTTTTATTTTATATCTATATCCAAATTTAGTTTAACCTTTTAAAAATGGCGGAAATCTGGGGAAATATTGAAAAATAGCCATGTACGTAATGATTTTCACGATCACGATCATAATTATGACGAAATTATCGATATACCAAATCCAGATTAATCTGGAGATTCAGATGCAAGAACTGATGGTGGAACAATTTGAATATCGGGAATAAAAGCCATCACGAAGATACTGAAGATTTGTTTTTACAGCACTGCTACTGACGAATGTATGAGTATTCTGTTAATAGTCAATATCGACAATTTTTATCAGAATTATACAGAAGAAATGGTACATTTTTCGAAATTTACAGATTTCCGCCATTTTTGAAAGGATAAAAACTAAATGAAGCTAAAAACAAAAACTTGTCTTCAATTTTATTCATCATCTTTGTCTACAGGCTCTATATAGTTTGGAAAGGATCATCATCCATTAAAGGGGTTCCAAAGTAGAACAGTTACCGACCTAACCTCAAAACAGGAAAAGTATAAATACAAATGATTGAAACGCTTTATCAAAAGTCAGGCTGTGGAAGTGTGAGTTTATATAACATATACAATACCTGAACAAAATTGAAGTGAAAATTATGTAAAATTGAGTGAAAACTTTTGGAAACAAATTAGGCAACTAAGGCATCAGTCTTATTTGGCTCAACTTGACCGTCGCTAAGGTCCCGGGTTCGATTCCCATCACAATAATTGTTGACTGTAAGAAAAACAGTACGACCGATTGCATGTCACCCAGGCGCTAACGGAATGCTAATAACCGGCATCACTGAGAAGTATTGGTCAGCAATTGTATATGACGGACATCGCTCTGGGATCGGCTGTACTTGGCATAGGTTTCCTGCAGTTTCCCTAGGCGATTGCACACACAAATGTGGGTACAGAGGGGGTGAAGTCGGCTACAGACGCAAATGGAGGGACTGGCTTCGGATGCTTCCAAAAAAAAGTCCAGAGTTGAGAGTTTGAAATAATAATAATTTTTCCGATAGTTCTCAATTTATTTTAAACGATTTTTAGGGATTGTATGTGCTACGTAGAATCACCCTTTCAAAGAGCGAATTGTGAAAAAAGTCTCAATCCTTTTATATTTATACTTTTATTGTTGCAATGCTCGATCGGTAGCTGTTCTACGTTCTGAACCCCTTTAAGGAATTGGATAATATTGATAAAAAAAAGAAGTTTCCAATTTTTCGGTATTTTTTTTCGAAAATCATCCCCTATTTTGTTTTTCTAGTGCATGGAAAAATAATTTTGACCTCGTAAATTGATATATAGTAATATATATAACGAAATAATAATATAGCAAATTGATAAAACAATAAATATGTTCATCATGGTATTTTTCGCTTTTCGATTGGTAGTGAGACTCGAAAATGAGCTAAAAATCCCTGATTTTGGGAATGGGTTCGATTAATTAAGGAAAACAGATTAAAGGGTTGAAAGTTGACTTTATTAAATTATTACAAAAATTATATACATACATATACAATTTAATTGAAGAAGTATTCAATGCAGTCTAAAACGAATGCTTCTCTATCATTCTCAATCCTATTTTTTGGACTTGAATACTTCTGAATACTTTTTCGTTTACTGATGGGTTACTATAATAATTACCCCGCCAAGTGTCACCTTTAGATATAGTCACCTTTACAGTGCTGACGGTGCGTACACTATAGGAAATTTTACGTTTTTGGTTGCTAATAATATTTATTGCCAATTTCTAGATGATATTAAGTGGTATCCGATAGACTTCCAATGGTTGACGGACGTAATTTAATTTCAAAATAAGTTAGGTCTGGAGGTATTTAGCTACACATCGTTCTAGTGACATATTCGAATTGGATTACAAAATGTCACTGTATTATTGTAAGTTGTGGTGATTTTTCCGTAATTCGACAATTCCTGGGTAATTTCTAAATAAAGGATATATTTATATAGATAGCTGCCATTTTTTTATCATTTATTCCCTTATCATGGAACAAAGAACATATCACGAATGAGACTTTAAAATTAATACCATTTATTCTCCTATAAGATGGAACGAGTAAATTTTAAAATGTATTCAACACTTAAATGGTACCTTATTCGCGATTGGCCCACGATAGTCATTAATTATGTGTAATTTTGGTTAAAACACACTGTACATTGAAAATATCCAGGTGGTTTTTACCATGTGGTCTATAACCATATGGTCATTTCCAAGTTCGACCCGGTATTTTTGGCCAACTTGGCCAGGTCGAAACCACATGATTTCAACCCTGCCGATTAAATTCAACATGGTCTTGACCACTTGGGCATGACTTGGTGACAGAAATATTAATGTGAAATAAAAATAAACTACCTCGAACAGAAGTCGAACCCGAGTCGACCACCTTTCAATTCTGAACTATAACCATACGGTCATACTTACTGTTGTAAACCGTAACAAAAATAACGAGTAGCTAAAAGAGTATATGAGGACTTCCAGGAAAAAATAAACTATTGAAAGACCAAAACTTGCCAAAATAACCGGTCACAACTTGGAAATGATCATACGGTTAGACCACGCGTGGTGTGGTCCCATTGTATACAATAGGGTCTTTACATATGTTTTATCCTAAAATCCTATATATTTTTGTTGTTTTGTTTCTGTATTGTTATTGTTTTGTTTTGTTTCTGTTTTGTTATTGTTTTGCTTTGTTATTGTTTTGTTTTGTTTTCTTGTTTTGTTTGTTTAGTTTTTTACAATTATGAATTTGATTTGTTTTTTACATCATGAAGTAGAACAGTTTCTTAATCGCTATCTAATTAATGAAAAATGAATTGATTTTTTGTTTAGACGACTGAAATAGTCTTTTTTCTTTAACAAAAAACGTCAATAAATCGTATACACATTTTATTGTCAAACAGTCTGAAGCAAAACCAACCTTCCTCGATACATTATTTGCACAAATATATTTGAAATATTATTTAGATTTTTAATTCTTCATCTGAATACTTCAATCTGAATCACACAGGAAAATAATTCGCAAATGATTTTCAATTGTAGGAAGTATGGTAAAGTAAATTAAATACTCTAGATTTTGATACTCTTAGAAGTCTTAGAAGTATTCATCTATAAATTCAGCGTGTATTAGGTTTGTTGATATGTATTCAGACATATATATATATATTCAAGGAAGAAATTTTCAATTTCAATTTCAAAAATAATTTGGAATACAAACAAATTGGGACAGGTTCCAGTAATGGAATAAACACACCAAATTTGTGGTTTATTTTTTGTTTGTTTGTTTGTCAGGGTGTGGACATCCGTCGATTAAGTTTTTGTTTTCTCTTCTTGTTATTTAATATTTTTTTTCTCAAAAAAACATCCCAAGACTAGAGAGACATCTGGTAAAAATTTCATTAAGGTCGGATGAAAATTAGGGAAGTTATCGAATTATAAAACCACGAAGTTACTTTCTAACTACCCTATATATCACTTTCTGAAACAATCCTACACCTATATATATATATATAACTATGTCATACCGATAGTTCCAGGACTGTCCATTAAAACGTTGCGAAGCAACGTTTTAAGGTCGGGGAATCCCCTATACTGT
>JAPYZR010003325.1:0-14445 GCA_030522945.1 Trichopria nigra
CTGGAACATATATGATCCAGATATAACCATATATGATCCAGATATAGCCATATATAATTCAGATATAATTATATCTGAATCCATTTTTTCCCGGGATTGCTAATGTAACGATTTATTATGTACATACAGTTGGGATTAACTAAATTGCTACGGTAACCCTAGTAGAAAATAAGACCACTTTATAGCCATTTTTTCGGACTCCTTTACTTTCCCATATAGGCCAGAAACTGGTGTCATTTTCTACCAGGGATTTTTCAAAATATTATTAATAAATAATAATTTCCATTCTATATTTGCCCCTATATGCAAAGATTAGAATTAGAATAGGAATAAAAATTTTTGTATCATCTTCATTTTATGATAAATTATTCATTTTAAATATAAAATCACCTTATTGAGATCGAAGAACACGATGTGTTTCAATTTAATGAAGTTTCGTGACATCACTTTTTTCACCTTGCTCGATTCTATTCGGATTTCGCGAGCAGTATATATGTTTGTAATGAGTCAACGTATCTTCGAAACATGCCGGAACCAAGGTGTTCACTTCATGCAATAAGGTGCGATTCAGATCTTAACGAACTTTAACGGTAAATTAACATTTGCTTTTGTAAAAACCGAACATTCTTAGCACTTTTTATGGTAAATACCATGACGAGTATAACACATATTAAATTTCAAATATTTTGAACCATGTTATCTTGATGGCAAATCCACATGACGTTTAATTCGTTGTGACACAAACAGAAAATTATATAAAAAATATCTTATACGTAAAAATATTTGTACATGCATTTATTCTTTATATAAAGATATAATTGTGTGTTGAATCCAGTAAGTACACATCCATATTAACATAATAAAGGAAATTATATGTCAAACCGATTCATCTCGCGTAAACTTGTAAAATGCCTTTTTGGCTCTGAGAATATTGGCCTCTAATTGATATAATATTCTAAAAATTGTGACACTGCATTTCATGTTTATTATTCAGATTGATATTTTTCAAATATGAGAAAAAAATTACAGCCGCCGATTTTGAAAATTAAAAAGAAAAGTGATTTTTCGAGTGGAAATTTGTCAATGGAAAGCCACTTTCGAAAGAAAATACGAGTTGAAATTTAGCTAAACGAACAAAAATAGGACGGTTGTGGTCCAATTAATAACAGTATAGATCTCTTAGTCCATTTATTAGGTTGCGACACGATTCTGAAAAGTGTATTTTGTGAAAAATGGTGTCTGAATTGATATTTCGCCAAAAACATCAGTTGAAAATAACTCTAGAGAAACTGTTTTAGTATTTACTTCAATAATTTCAGCTGAGTTTTCGGTATTTAGTGCTGATAGAAATCGTTTAAAAGTCTAAAAATGGGGGTGAAAGCGGGGTGAAAAGTAAATAAATTGGATCCCGGCCGACTAATTTTCGTTCATTTCACTAAATTTCAACTCGTATGTTATATCGAAAGTGGATTTCTGTTGAAAAATTTACCGTCGAAACTTTTTTGTTATTTGAAAAACTGGAGATTGGAAACTTTTTTTCATATTTTTACAATATGTCGAAAAATTTACAATAGATCGATAGAGCGACCTAAAGCGACCATCAAAAATGTCTTGGAAAGATTTTTGTTTGTAAAGGCAATAATTGACAGTATGAAAGATCGAATAAGTGTAAAAATATCACTATTAAAACGTGTTTCAAAATTGGAGGTCTTGGATACTGTAAAATCGGTCGAAAATTGTTCGAGAAATTCTATATGTTTTATTTTTTTCCAAGAAATATCCCTGGTATTCCTTTGGGAATCATGTATTTTGAGTAAAATTGTAGTACCACCAGAATCCAAGTTAACAAAATTTAAATCAACACTTTTTTAATTATACTTCTTATATACTTCGTACGTCGGATAACGACTCTAGATTAGACTACCTTAAACACATTAAAGTCCTGAATGGACGTTTTTTCACTACAGTTTTCAACGGTTGTATTTTCTGTAAAGAAAGGTTCTAAAAATGTCCAAGCAGGCATATCTGACGTAAAATTAATTGAACTTTCAGAATCTTTTATTTCAATCTCGAAAAAATTAAAAATTTTAGGATTTTGAAAAATGAAAAAAGTGTTTTCCGTAAGTCTATCATTTTCAAATAAAAATGTCCTGAACTTTACGACAATATTTTCGTATTTGAGCCGCCATTTTGGATGTTTTTACCATTATTAATCTTCAAAATATTACAAATAATACAAACAGGAATTCTGAAATGATTTCAATGTGAAAAAAGAAATAACAAATTGTTTTGTTTAAATCAATGTTTTTTTTTTTTAAATCCATGTTTTTTTTTGGAAATAATCATATATAGTTTTTCATTTTTAAAATGATTATGCTGATGCATATTTTAAAAATTTCTTGACCGCTATTATTTTTGTCATTTTTTAATAATTAGTATTGGTGGTACTATTGGTAAGTTTTTCACTTTTATTAATTTTTCGTCGGATAGGCCTGCTTGCACATTTTTTAGAACCTATTTTTACAGAAAATACAACCGTTGAAAATTGTAGTGTAAAAACGTCCATTCAATACTTATTGGGCTGACACTTGTAAAGTAATATTGATTCAGAAATTGCATTACTTTTTATTCTTTTTTTTTTTCATAAAGTGAATAATGAAAAACGTATACCTTTCAAATATGTCAAAAGAAGTGAGATTTATTAGTCAGTTTAGAATGAGATATTGCACCACTACGATTTCGAAATTTCTTAGAATTTACATTTGGAAAGAATTAGAATTCTTTTAAAGGGAACCAGAACGTGCTAAAACAAAAATTTTGTCACATTACGCAGTAAACGACCCGAGTAAAATATTACGTGTCTAGAATATTAAGACATTCCGCACAAACTTTAGCCATAAATTCATCCTACATTTATTAACTTTTAGTAACAAGTGGTTTCTAAAGTAAACGCTAAGGAATTCTTTTGCAAAGTGACAAAACATGTTCGAGCTTGATGTATACATGAAAATTTGTATTCATGAAAATTTTTATTATGAAATATGTATGAAATTGGCAACAGGCTTGTGTGTGTTTATATCTATCATATATTAACATTTATATACATTTTCCTTATTTGAAATGTTAAATCTTAAGAATTGCTAAATTATTTAAAAAACAATATAAATGTAACTTAATTACATTCTGGTCCCTTGACCAATGACGTCCCGTCGAAGATCAAAGATATCCGACATTCCTTTCTGCTTCATATCATATGTAGTACATTGTAATGTAATCGATACGTCGAAATTTAAGATTTACGTTTCCTAGAATATTAATGTTTAGAGATCGAAAATCGGATTATAAAGTTCCTAAAGTGACGTTCAAGAACGTGATTATCATGGATCAAAAACAGACTACGCAGGCTTAAGCGACATATACGTTGAAAAATAGTATTTCGTTTATTAAGTACGATTTTTTATGACGTTCGTCATGTCTAGCCCTTCAATGAGGTTAAGAGGACATAGGGCGAGATTGAAAAGTTATGAAAATCGCTCGTTGGTTCATAAAATGCACAAAAAGCCCGCTTGTATTCACAGATGCGAAAATGGAGCATTTTGTAATATAGATTAGGCAATAACGGATTTTCATTCATATAATGATCTGAAATTGTCCAATTCTTGGTGGTTTATATTTGGACCCCGTGTCAATTATTCATCCTATAGGATATATATATATATGTATAGCTTTTTATAAACGAATCATCTTCATTTTGAACTAAGAGGAGAATAATGTATTTATTTTCGATAGGCTGGACTTTGTAAGTTTCACACGCGAAATTATGCAACGATAATAATTATGCGCTTGGCCAATCCTATCACCGATTTCAATTGGAATACCGGGAGCTCTCCCGTGTCGTTTATGTGAAACGATTATGCGATCTTATATAACAATGCACGTGTCTTGGAGTCCCAATCGAATGAATATAGCGAATGCGCAAATCCAAACTGGTTTTCCCACTGTATTTGTAAAAAGGGGGCCACCGAGGCGACCGTAAAAAATCCCATTCAAATTCTAGCCCCTCTTCCCCTTCCCACGAATCTAAGGCGTTAAAAAGACAATTTAAAAACCTCAATTAATAATACGAAATCCGTTTATCGCGTGAGCTATAGACGTCGAGTGTTTAACAGCCCTATACACGACATTAAATCATTTTCCACGAGAAGAATGATTTTTTTTGTCATTGCAACTTAGGTATTTTGCGCTTATTTTCCCGTAACGCAGATTTCACGAAATCAATGGTCGTTTCAACCATCATTTAAAACGCTTTTACGGAGTAGTTATTGGAGCATATCAGCTCAAAGTAGGCATTACCTACTAGGGGATTTGGGAAACGTTAGTGAAAAAGTTTATGCGAAGCTTTTATTATATTAGTTACCATTAGATGGTTGTTATATACTTTGCCTTTTAACCTTATGTTATAATATGTTATGACGAACGTTCAATATAATGTGACACTATAATATTTTTTATGATTCTTCATTAATTTATCATTTTTTTGTGTATCCTATGTTTCGAATTTTTTTAATGTTAAATTTGAGTCATTTCCTACAAGTTGACTAATTTATTTTTTCAACTGACAGATTTGTACTGGTTATTAATTTTTGTTGTTACAATTGCCTACTATACTTTGATTTTGCGCGTTCATAAAATGTCAAAATAATATTTGCATATAATGAAGGAGAAAGTACATAATTACTCAACTAGGACAAAATGAGATCAGTTTACATCGTATATATCGTGCATAGAATTTTTTCAAATAATGATTAGAGCAGAAAAATGGCTCCACGTGAAAGAAATCGAACTACTCGCAGCGATCTTGGACAAAAGTTGATGTAATTATATCTACAACCCCGTTATGATTGATTTCACCCTCGAACAGAGATAATGGAATTTCGATGTACAGGGTTCCTATTCCCTGTCCTTAGTTCCGATAAATATCTAGTCCGAATTTGTCGGTGAACTTTATTTAGGGTATCCTTATCTGATCGGAATAGTTTCAAGAAACGTATAGGACATTTTCTTATATTGAGAGATTCTTATAAAGTTCATACGCGAAGTTTAGAAGACGTGTTAAAAAAAATTGTTTATTGTTCCGATTAAAGAAGTTGCGTTTAAAAAATATCGTATAGTTTTATATTGTGATAAATGAATGAATGGTATGATATTTTGTTGATTCTTTGTCTGAATCCACATACTTCTACTAGTCGATCTCTTCCCTGACAGCATCGAACTTTATGACAACAGTAAGTTGTCCGTAATGTTGCTAAAAGGTTGTCAATCTTACATGATCATGATTCAGGTGTGGCAGCCCTCATTGCATCATTTTCTTTCTTTCTATATCATTCTATCTCTCATTATGTACATATTCCTTTATAACTATATATACATAGAATAAAGTTATTGAATATTTTTCCAATAAACAAAGAAATATTTAAAATTTGTTGCGATTATCGGTACTTATTAGATGTTGTTTATTTTCAATTGCGTTTCTATCAAATAATTGGTCTCCGGATTATTAGGTATTTGCTCATTTGTTAATCATTATTGTATATGAATCTTTCTTATCTTATCGTAATAATATAAATATTTTGAAAATCTGTAAATCACTTTTCATCCGTTTTATTAATATTCTATTACTTTGGAATATTTTGATAATTTTCCATATAAATATGCGTTAATATTAAATTTTGTTTGGTAAGTTTTGTATAAGCTATAATGAATTTATTTTAATAATTTATTCGCAATTATATATCTCACAGTTTTTGTAATCCTAACAGATTTTTGTTTTCTACATTATATACATATATCCATGAAGACGAAGCGACGAACATGAAACTCAAGCTTCAAAGCATTCAAGTTTGAAATTTTATTGTGCATTCAGTTTGGTGCAGTTCCGGTATGACAAATATATAATTAAAAATCGATCTTGAATGCGAATTCCCTTCGAGTTCCCACAGGGCACAATAAAAGCTTATATATAGTCGAGTTCGAGTTTCGCGTTCGGGGACTACACTGCTTAATATAAAATATCTCATTGACGAATGACGGTCGTATCGAATATGGGGCATCGAATTCTTAATTCTTAATTCTTCAATTTTAATAAATACATATATATTCCTCAAATTTTTGATAACATGTTCTATCTCGTCTTTTTGTTCTTATACTAATAATATATACTGTACATCTGATCTTCTTTGTGAAAAAGTCATTCACTTGTTCACTTGAATATTTTAAAGAAATTTGAAACAAAATTATCTAATAATAATAATATTATTCTTATTTTGGGGTGAAAAAACTTAAATAGCGGAACTAATATGAGAGGATAAGAAGAACAAAAAACGCATCGAAAGAGTACAATTCATATACGTACAAAAAAAATTCCTGTCTCGATCAAATTGTTCTTTTATACTTACAACAAACATCTGTTAGTTATTACTATATTATGAAGAATTCAAAATGGCGAATCCAATGTGACGGATGGAAAGCCGAAAATATAAATTTCGAGTTTTAAAATAATAAAATAAAAAAATATATTCGCATTGTACGATAATTTTAGGAAACAAATAAATCCCTTGCGATTTCTCGATTTGTGGCACTGATTTCGAGATAAACGTTCACCAATAGTGAAATTTAAAAAAATGCTTGTCCGAGATGGAATTTTGAATATCAGACCGCATAGTTTGGGCACAACTCATAGAAAAAAAAAGAGTCTCCAGAGTTTTTAGGGTTTTTAGGCTCGCTGATTACGAATCCAAAGTCAAATTTTCAAAAATCAAGACCACTGCTGACATGATTTCGACGTCGAAGCAATTCCTGTAATTCAGAATGTGAGATCCAATATGGCGAACCAAAATCTAAAAATTTTAAATCGTAAATTTACATACAAGGTATCAGAAAGAACATTGGACATAATTACTTGTTAAAATTCATCAATTTCCAAAACTGGTGTAACATTTTTTTAAGAAGAACACTACTTCAACGAAAAATAAAAGTTGTGGACCATTTGATTTTTTTATAGAATAATTATCCTTTATATATTTTCAGCGAAACCATTGATATAATAAAACTTGAAATCACAAAAGTATAATAATGATATCTTTCCTTCTATATGAGACCTGATTTACTTATTGCTTGAGAAGTAATATTCATCATTCCCAATATATATTGCAACGATATAAATGAGCAAAAATATAAATTAAAAGTTCCACATAAAATATCATAAACATTATTATCTTTTTAATTATTATATCCAATAACATTTAGAGCCGACATATGTTAGCGAACTTGCACGTCCGTTTTACCTTAGTCCTAAATACATTCAACTTCGTTTCAAAAAATGAATTTCAATGACAAAGCTCATTTGATGTGTATGTTGAATCTTTTTATATCGACTTGTAAAATAATTGGCAAATTCTGTCATTGAAGTTCACAAAAATGCGGGTATTCTATAAATAGAAAAATTAGGTACACATAAACGATGGACTTTTTCGAGATTAAACTCGCAGTACAGCACAGAGAAATATGTACTTGAACATTTCTGATAATATTCTCACTCCATATACGACCAAGTAATAAGAAAAAATCAGATCATATCTATTATAATAGGAGTACAACATGTATTATTGTTAATATAGGCTCTCTGCATTTACTTTACATCCTTATATAAAGTAAATGCTATAAATAAGTAATGATATACTATACAGGATATTTCAATTTCAATCAATCAATATTTCTGGATTAGACAAATTCTTTGAAAATCCAAGAAATTCCAATATCTCCACAGGTATATACAAAGGTGATCTGTTATACTTTAAAGCTGCTTAAGATTAATATAGAAAAACTCGGAGAAATATATAGAATATGTAAAAAATAATTTATTCCAAATGTAGGTCAAACGTATAAATAATTTATATACATATTACAACAATGTTGCTTATATATACAATAAACTTATATTTCATATTTATTTGTTAGATTTTAGAAACTATATATTCACTTTTATGTTGTTTTAATGGTTACTTTATGTTTTTATATATATATATATATATATATATATGGAGTGCATTTATGTGGTGCACTTTGCAGTTATCTTAATTGTGGTATTTAGCTATGTTTTATACTAATTTCATGAAAATTATATACGAACGTCTACAAATAATTACGTCGATTCGATCTATAAATTGTATTTTTTTTTTTAATAAAAGTACTTGAAACATATTTGACCAGCATTTCTTTTTTAAAGTATACAAATTATATAAAAGGTTCCTATATAAAAATAAAGATGGATTTTTATTAATATTTTTATATTGTTCAATAACCGCCTATTTCTTCTTCTTATGTAAAGCATAGAATCTACGTATAGGTGCATTCGAGATAATAACGGGCGTTCAAATTTCTTCAGTAGCGGCGAAATATATTTCTTTGATGTTTCCCTATAAATGAAGCCCCTTCGAACGTACAAAATGTTTCAACATTCAAACGGATCTAAAAAAATATCTCTTACCAGGAGCATTGGAAATAACTGGAAGATTTTTTTTTTTAATACTATGTACAAGAAAACACCCGAGCCGTTCCCAGGACAACAATTAACCGGATATCTTCTTGTCTTACTGTGCAGCGTGTAGAGACAACGTTCGTAAATGCGTAAAAGTAGGTGTGGTTGCTCCGATTTTTTGTCGGAAATTTGCTATACGAGATATAATTTAATCGAACGTTTAAAAATTAATTCTGTGCATGACGTGTATATTGAAAAATTGCTTTTTATTCGCGAATAAACTATATATATATATATACATTTATTTTTTGTCACGAATAATGTCTCATTTGAATAGAAATGTAGTACAATAATTTCTGTATGTTAGATAAATAAATAAAAAATACAAAATTTGTTTTAAACATTTTCCTGATCTTGATTATATCTTTAATCCTTAACTATAGAAATTAGAAGTATATTTATACATTATTGGCATTTACTAATATAACACATAGATTCTAGTTTATTTTCCCGTAGAATTAGTGATCTGTCCTTGCAAAAAGGACAGTTATTTTGGTAGTAAAGCAAAAAGAAGAAAATGCACGAGTTGTCACTCAGAACATTATAAATGAAATATTTGTATATAAAAGTCTACTACAGTGTATTATTTTATGAATTGTAAATTATTCAAGTAATTATTTGGCTATATATATGCAATTCGTTTAATAATAAAGCACAGTTTTTTTTTTCGTTTTGTAAAAAAATATATCATTCTGTTTATTCAATAATACTCCTTTCTGAAATCGAAAGAATTCAATTCAATGACTTATTTATCGTTAACAGCTATATAGAATCGTGTACTCCACACCTATCCTTTATCCTTTATCCTTTATCCACCTATTGTGTAGGAAGATCCAAGGCCTTAATCACGACTTATTCAGCAGACCTTGACAAATTTTAAAAGTAACTTTTTCAAATTATACCGTTTTACGTCGCTCTTTTGATTTTAATAAATTTAATTTTAAATCTGACAAGTTCTTTTTTCTTCATTTATTGATTTAACAATTGCTAATTACTGTTAGAATTTTATTCGCATTCACAATTACACTAGAATAGTAATTATATTTTATATACGTGTATTGTCTTTTTATATCGAGATTTATTATTATTACATCCTTTTTTATAAATCCTAGATATAAAATAAAATTTTCGTACAAAATAATAAATAGTCTAAAAAATATTTCCTTTTGGAAACTCCATCGATGTATCCATTTGGCATTTTGAGGGCAATTTTCATATATTTAACCAAAAACTACAATACATTTTTATGTTATAAAAGACTGTTTTAGAATTATTTCTATATCATTCAATTCACACAGAAAAAATTAAATCCATCTTTATAGTAACAAATGCTTATCATGTATCACATGTGGAAAGAATAGGGAACAATATCGGACTTGGTAGCACCCGATGATATCCGTAACAAAGAACTGCCGGGAAAAGGGGTAAATTCGAGCAAATCTGTCAGACAGGTCACTTGCCCTATCATTGCACCTCGCATTATATGTAAGTGATAGATAATGATAATAATTCCTACTCATTTTTATCGCCCCCATATACGCGACAAGTAAATATAATTGATTTTTTTTTTACGATGTTCCTTCAAAGCACTTGCGATAATATTATATAAGTTTTCATTTTTTAAAACGATATATTATATATATATAGATTATTTCAGAATTATCACTTTTGTTCATTTTACAATCCTATAAAAAAATCCACTCGTGAGAATAAGAATTACGAGAGAATCTCATGAAAGGCTTCCGAAAAGTTTAAAACTGGATCAAACTATACAAATTATATTAATTAATTATATTTCGTATGATTTTTTAAAACATTTTTTCAAAATTTGTGTTTAGAATCTTGAAACGTTTTAAAATATTTATTTTTTATCTATAGAAATATAAAAATCAATTAATTTAAGTAAAAATTAATATATTTACAAAATTTTGCTTGTGAAAAAATTCAATATGAAATTTGATGTCATGCGTCACGCCTAACATGTCGCCTGTCTCGTGAAGAAGTGATTTAAATTTTCCAGTCAATAAAAATATGTTATGGTATATACGTATCCGTATATACATTTATTTGTGTTTAAATGTGTGTTAAGTGATGTGAAATATTTACAGAATAGAATAGAATATATGTTAAAATAACATTTCGTGTGATGGGTTCTGTTAAACGTGTATAACAGATTCTAGTGAATAAATATATATCGATCTAACTGTTATTTAATTATGGTTTATCTAATAAACGTCGTTAGTTGTAAATACTAGACTATACGAGAAGCGATAGTTGGTATACTCTGATAAAAACATGTCGTACCTAATTCGATTGTTTGATTTTCATCAATTGTAAACTGTATATAATATTAGCGAAGAAAATGTAGGCGTATAAAAAATGAAAGCCGAAATAATAACTATTGATGGTTGATTTCATTAGCATTGATTCATATTTAATTATTTATGTATTAAGAATTCACCAATTAGAATAAAAAAAATTGGAGAATATAATATGGTTTATGAATTAGGTAATAATATACCTACGTAAAATTACCATTGCATTAAATCATGTCATGTATACGCTTTAAATTTCGTGGAAGTTTTATTTCACTCTATATAAAGTGTGAGAATTGAGTCCTTCTCTTAAAGAGTGAGTTTTTCAAGAAGTCCAGCAATTAAAAGTTACAAAAAGTAAGTTTTTAAGTATTTTTTGTTAACATAAAAAAAAAACATTTCTTTTATATACGTATTTAGAGGTTATTAGTAAAGAAATTGTAGATAATAATAATAAAAATATTGTATGTATTGAAAGCAGACAAGGATGACAAAAATGTGTCGTCTACATATTTATTGAACACGTGCATCAAATGTTTTAATTTCACTAAATTCTATTGACCGATTTCATCCCCCCCTTTTACTATATGCAATGACTATCACTTTCTTTGAAATCTGGTACGTTAAACCAGCTTAAAACTGCATTCTACAGTTCTAAAGTAAAAAGAATATCATACGACTATATAAAATCTTCACATGCATGTTTACTTTAGGGTTTTAGTCTACACGAGTTTCGACAAACCCTTTCAGATTTGGAGTTTTTATAGATATACATTCTGAATTAAAAGGATAATTCCAGGGACCAGAAAATCGCATTTCTTCAAATAAGGTGATATATGTATTGTGGCTCCGATAAATACCGTGGAAATAATATTGCATTTACAATCGCGCTAGACACTAAAAAAGATTAGTTCTCACGTGATTGTGTACACATATCTGCGTCGATTTATGTAATAAATTTGGAGACTCATACCCTTAATACGTCATTCCATAGTTTTTTTTATCCACCTCTTTAAATTTCTTGTAGTGAAATCTCACTCTGCAAAGAGTGAAAATTGAGCCACATTTTCTGGAGTAAAATTTCAGATGAATAGTTAATTTTAATTAGTTGCGCGTATCTTAATATTCACTGAAGATTTGAAAAGGCTCAACTTATCTCGGAATTATACATTCCATGACCTAAGATTTTTTTTGCAGAATGCATTATAGGTATAACGTGTTACAATACGATTGACCGAAACGTTTTTTGTCTATAATGGGGTATAAATGGGGTATAGTACAAGGCGCTTTAATATTTATAGTCACGACTGTACTGAAAAAATGACATGGGCGGTATACAAAACTACGTTTACATGTTTACCCCTCGTAATCCTTAATCCGAGACATGCCGATTCGCAAATCAAGTGATAAATCCATAAAATACATGAATTAATATATAATAACGGTAGGGTGAAATAACGAGGTACGAGCAAGGCGCTGAAAATTAATGGAAGTTGTACTTCGCTCCGTCAGATCATAAATTAAAGTACCGATTCCAGTGTCTTAAATGTCACAAGGTTTAAAGTATTTTACGTTCCTATATATATCTCTTTTTTTTAATTTTCGGGTTTTCCGCCACTACATGTCTATAGTGATTTTGATTCTTTTTCCTTATGTCCGAATGTAACCTGGAATTTGGATTGTATTTAATTTTAACTGAAATGAAGAAATCATCAGAGCAATATTTGCAAGACGAAGGAAAAAGAAAATAAGTAAAAAGGTATAGACATATTATGGGATAAATAGACATATTATGAGATAAATTGACAAGGAAAAAACGAGATTATTCTCGTATATAATGTGACAGTAAGAGTAATCACACTTTGTCAACAATAAATTCCAACAAGTTTAGATTAAAATTCTTTAGAAATTTCCCTCAGTGAAAACAATGTTTTTATTAATGTAAGTTTTTATCCTATACATAATTATATGTTGAGATGGGAAAAAGCTTTTCATACAGAAAACCATTTGACGTTTACATGATTATGGGACATATAATTCCAAGATACTTATCGACAAGCCATCATCGAAAAATAAAGAAAAATAGGTTGTATTTATTTCAGATTTGTATTCATCATGAAACAACGATGATAAGGGGTCTTCAAGTCGTCATTCACGTTGTCGATCTTAACACAGATTTCGAAATCATTCTCGAGACAAACTTAAAAATCGTTATAGGAGAAATCGTTAAAGATATGATGAAAGACGTAGTAACAAATCACCAAGCAGATTTCGAAGTCGGTCCCAAAGGTCTTCAAATTCATATGTAAGTGGATCATCACATATTCAATCGAGAAACGACAAAGCCTTTCATGGGACGATCGAAGTCGTTCAAGACAAGAAAGTTCAAGTTCAAGAGAAGAAGAAATGATGGAAACTACTCAAAGAAATAATTATAAATATAGTTCTCTCCATAGTTTACCTGTTTTAGAAATTTTACAAGTATAGAGAATACTGAGAATTATAGAGGTGGTAGTCTAATGGTAGGTGAAACAACTGAAGAGCCATCGGAAGTATTAGATCCAGAATTCTTACAGGCAATTGGAAAGAGACTAGATTTGGATGATGAAAAAGGCCCTGAAATTTAACATATTTTAATAAGGTGGACTTACATTTTACAGAAAGGTTTACCTAAAAGAGGAAACGAGTGAATTATACAAAAAATATGCAATTCCCGTGGCTTGCGATCTGTTTCACCAAAGCTTAATAGAGAAATAAAGGCCCCTCTGTAATACCTATATCTATGTTTATGTAATATATCAAAGTTTTACCTTTAGTTATAAGGGACTCAAAAATTTCTTAACAACGGCAAGAAATGTAGGTATGTCCATCAGCTGGAATATTCTGAAAATCGAACAAAACTCTCGTATAAACTGGCATTTTTTTTTCGAAATTCTTATGTGATTCCCAATGACACACAAATAAGATGTTCATGAAACACATCTTATATGTTATATTCTGAAATTGTTATCTGACAAATTTTCTCAGGGTTTTTTTTTTTTTTTTTTTTTTTTTTTTTAATCGCACAATGAATATATGTTAGGCTTATTATACCCCTGGTCGAAAAATTAACGTGGCCTCGGGAGCGACTTTTGGATCCATGGCCATGGCAAGGACTCGTTAAATTTTCTACCAGAGACTTTACAAGGAAAATCTTTAGATAAGGCTCCCATCTAAAGTTCTTGGAGGGAAAATTGTGATACTCTTTTAAAGGAGTCAATGTTTTATTCTTTCTATAAAGAATATCACTGTTTTGCAAAACTGTCTCAATTTTAAGAAAGTCTAATTGATAAGTCCATGTCGGATTTTGAAGGAATGAAGACTTTAGATCTGTTTTTAGATTACGTGTCCGTGTGAATTTATTAAAATGGACAATTTCCTGATTTATATGTTCTGGGGGTCAATTCTCGAAATCGGTGATAATTATCGCATATGATAAATATTAGCCAATCACAAACCAACATTCTTAGCGTGCACCGCACATAAATATAACCT
>JAPYZR010003326.1:0-25022 GCA_030522945.1 Trichopria nigra
AACTATATATGTCATGTAAAATCACCCTTCCAAAGCCCAAATTTTGAAAAAACGTTTCAATCATTTACAATTTTCATTTTTCGTATTTTGAGGTTACCTCGGTAATTGTTCTACTTTAGAACCATCTTAATGCCAACAAACATTAAAAATATTTCAGTAACAAATGGTTCTATTTTCATTCATATATTGCTGCATGACAATATTTTTTAAATTTCTTTGGATTACCTATATATATAAATATAACTGTACGTAATGTCCATTCAGCCATTATGGTTATTTTATTATATATAAATATTGTAGAATTATATACAAGTCCATATAAATTATTTATACAATCGCAAGATCGCAAACAATATATTTAATCCGATACTACATATTAATCATGTATTGTGAGAAAATTCACAATTAACTTTGTTATACGAAAATAACTAAATGCGTTCGGACGAATTAATAATTTCAGGGACGATCAAATGCCTGAAATGTTTCAAGGTACATTATTGAACAAATTTAGCGCTTGATATATAATATGTAATATTACGTAATCGGATTGTACTCCTGAACATGCAGTATTAAAATTGAATTGCTATACACCCATGTTTGTTTGATTACGCATATTCGAAGTCAACTCGATGGCATTTACGCAAACTTGCATCGAGAGAGAGAGAGCTGAAAAAAAAAAATTAATTAGCGGCAGAGCGATCGCGGAATTTCACGCTTTTATTATTTTCACAATCGGCTGCAATTCCCCTATATTAAATCCTAAATTATTTTTCCAGAATTTTAATTCCCTGACATTTTTGTCCGACGTATTTTGGAAATGATTTCAGTGAATTTCGAGTTTTATTTTTTACTATAAACAAAAAAGTATTTCAATTTTTTATTAATGTTATAAAGTTTAAAAACTGATTCAGAATATAAATTTAAAAAAATGATTCGGAATTTCTTTGTTCGCCTTTCTAAATACAATAAATAACATTTGGTAGATTTCCATATTTGTAGATAAGAAATGCCATAGTTCGGGATGGAATGTATTGTAATTGAAAAAAAATAGTTTCGACCAATTATTATATACAAAATCTATTTCGAATAAGTGTCATCAATGTAATGATTAATTACGATTGAAAAGGATATACATTTGTAAGTTTCTAATCCTTAAACGATGGAAACGCGATTGGATTTAATGGGATATAAGATGGCACGACTTGTCGAAGTAGATAATAGCTGTCAAGTTCAACAATCCGATAGGTATGTTGCAGAGACTTTACCAAAGCCTTCGTCAAAGTTCTAACTCTTCTTGAGAAGTTGCCGCATCATGCTTCCGTGGAAAATAGCGAAAATCACAAATTTTGTTTTTCGACTATTTTCAACTTCAGGCATTAAAGGAAAGCATAAGTTATATCATTTAAGCCGGATTGTGTCATTTTTATTTCGCAAAATCTTTAAGTTTATTTTACGCCTTTAATGTCATGGCACTTCCACTAAACTTTTATCATTCGTTATAAAATTAATGTGATGTACGTAATTTTTAATTGATAATGGAGTATTGTGTGTTTGAATGAAAGTAGTTTTGGGATAATACATTTTTAATCATATTTTTATAAATGTAAAATCTACTTACATGAGGATTTTAGACAGTATGTTAGTATAATTTGTGAAATAAGCCGCTTTAAAACCGCTTTAGAAGAACAGTTTGTTTATCTTAATTATTATTGGTAAATGCAGGCAGAGAAGACTTTTGATATTAATTCATAGTAATGAAAATTTTAAGACTAGTTATAATTAAATAATTACATATACGTACACAATAAATTGTCAGGAATGACAAAAACCAGCAGCAATAAATAAACATTCAGATGACCTGATGTAAGAACGAGAAACACTTACAAAATTGCAATATTTTTCGATAATTGTTGTTAGAAGTTGACACAAGTTGACAAAATATGACAAAAATTGGAAAAATCTAAGAACGGTTGACTGAAAAGCATAAAAAACAACTACAGTTGATAAAAACTGTCGAAACTACAAAATGTTGTCGATGAAGGAAACGACGAAACATTCCAAAAAATTGGCAACTTAGTCTTGCTCGAAAAAAAAGAATTTTTTTTTCTTTCGTCCAAAATGGAACAAATGACTCAAGAAATACGTAAAAATGTAAAATTCATAACAAAGCAACATACATATTTAAATTTTTACGATAATAATTAGAATTAAAAATTAGTGTCCGGTTATTAGGTCACTAAACATTTTCCGAGCATAGAAAATTGTTCATTATTTTTTCATGTCATTATTGGATCACTTTGAAACCGTTAACACGTTTGCAACCGCGAGAATTAATTTTCCAACGAGGTAGATCCTTTTGTCCAGGATAAAGAAATATTCGTATCAGTTATTGGTATTTTCCAATGAGGTAGATTTTTTTACGTCCTTTTTACTCCACTAATCCACTAATAATGCATTGTCAATCAAATATAGTATTTTATTCGGAATTTTACATTTTTTGAGTCATTTGTACCATTTGGATTTTTTGTTCGAATAAAACTTCAATCTGATAAAAAATTGGCGGAATTTAACACACAAAAATTAACGTAAATGTTTAAAACAGAGTGATGCGATTAGTTTTTATTTTTTGTTGTGAATCACCAAAATAAATTCTTAAAATTTTGCAAAAATTGACAAAAATTGAAAAAGTATGCGGAAATACATAAACATTGATTAATAGTTATAAAATTTACTACATAACAAAGTAACGAGAATTGATCAAAATCTTATAAAAATGGAAAAGACATATAAATTTCGAAATATTTATAATATCACATTTAAACATTGATAAAAGTTATTAAAAATTGACAGAAGAATATAAAATCACGTTGAAGCTGACAAAAACTTGCAAATTGTTTATTATCTATGGAAAATTTTTTAAAGCTGTAGAATTAATGTTAATAAATAAAAATCATAAACAAACAATAATTGTCAAAATAAAAGGAAAATGTGATTAAAACTAGAAACAGATAATGACCACAATCAACCACAATGCAACATTTATGTAAGAAATAATCACGATATTATATTTGTTACGTGATTATTACTTGTTATGTTTGCTGGGGTGGTAATAAATAAAGCACAAATACAATTAATGCAACTACGAAAAACTCGTAGAATCGTTCCTAGAATAATTTATATAGATATTTTCATTTATGTAGCAAAGTTTTTAAAAACGATAAAAATTTACTGAATGTCATTGAAAGATAGGATAGAACGAAGAAATAAAAACAATGAATTATGTATAAGGTGCTAAACATTCAAGATAGGATGTCGAATTCAAGAAAAATACATTTACATACAAAAGCACTACGTCATCTGTTCATATTACGAAAGCGAATCGGTTATCGAATTCGAAACATCAATCGTTATTGAACGGCACGCTAAATAATTTTCACTAAAATTATGTTAAGAGCGATTGATTGAATCATTGAAATATTAACACATTATCAATAACGCTTCAATCGAAGCGCTAAGTGATATTGATTGCTTTTACTATAAATGAGTTCGTCATTTTTAATTAGATTTCTTTCCATTCGGCAAAGTCCTTCGAAATGGTATGAAATAAATGCAGTTTCTTTTAAATTAATGCTATTTTAAAAGAACAAATATTTCGTTTTTTGTACTATTTTATATATAGATGCTAATATATAGGGAAAACCAGGGTTTTTTTTACTAAGAACAACTACGTGTTTCCTATAATTTAGAACTTAGTTTTTTTTTTTTTAAAAGAACATTTCTTACCAATGTATTTCCGGTTAAAAATTTCTCAGCAAATATCCTCCGTGCAATAACGAAAATATTTCAAAAGTGTAAAATATTCTCGACCGTATAATGCAATTGAAATAAATCTCTCCCTTTATGCGTTTAAAAAATATAATAACACAACTCGCTTGTTGTTTAAAACCGTGTAAATATAAAGCAATTATGAATGATAAAACAATAAAATTGTCCCATTCCAAATTGAGATACAATAACATTCCGTTAATTATAAGCAAACTTTTGAAAACAATGACTATCCAAAATGTATAAACTCAGGTCAAACAATACACAATAGATTATTTGAAATTTACAACACAACATCCACGAATGCAAAACTGCAAACCAACAATAGCAAATCAGTGATTCTGCCTCAAATACAAGCTCTGTCCGAAGTAATTAGACACAAAAGCAATATAGATATTTTAAAAATGAAAACAATCATTCAACATTTTTCAATAACCTTATATAAGACAGATACGCAATTACAAAAGAAATTAATTGTGTTTACAAAGTTCCTTGCAAAGAATGCCACATAGAGTTTACACTGACAGTCTAAAAGATCATTAAAAAACACAACTCACTATAGCATAACAAATCCATCAAGAAACAATTTCACACATACAAAAAGAATCGGTAACTCTGGAATCTGCATATAAAACCTTATTTATGTAATTGACCCCTCTTACAGCAGAATCCATTTACGCAAAATTGTAAGCAGAATCGTAATTTAAAGGGAAAATATGATCGTTTTCCATAAATTCTCCACTACTATTTATGAATTCGTGATTGTGAATAAAACAATTCTGCCGAATGGAAAAGGAAGGTTTTTCCTCTATTTTCCCTAATCTTCAGGTTTGCTGGACTTTCTTTTGATAAGCTATAAAAATTACCTAATGGAAAATATTATATTAACCGTGATGAAGGCACACAAGAGGCCGGGCAAACGTTGTAAATATATTTACTTTTTACACAACAACGAATTGCAATCTCAACAACCACAATCGGCAAAACGAAGAAAGGGAGAATATTATACAGAAAATAGTACAAATTTGCATATTTGTGCATAACATTAATATCGCGTGTAACGGGTGAGCAATTTCATAATAACGACTGCAAGTAATTCCACGCATGAGAAGACGTAGAATCTTCTAAAATAACGCAAATGTCAAAGTTTGGACACTCAAACTATCACCGACGTGCCGAAGTTGACTAACTAAATCTTAACGGTCGATTGATTTTCGAAAGTTGGTAACTCGGCGCATCCGTACTGGAAGAGAGCAGCGGAAGACGAGACTTGATAAAACTCGATTGGTATAGGTTGAGAACATGCGCAGGTTGACATGACGATTCGTCAAAAATGAGAGAAGAAAATAATTACGATAACCAAGAATTGTAAGGACGTTTATTATAATATAATACATGAAAAATATTAATAAACAATCATCATTAATGTAGACGGTTGGGTTTTCCGCCAAAAGTCCCAGCAATCATCAATTGACATCAGATCAACACTTGGAAAATATGTAACACTGGATGTTCATTTTACAGCAGTGAAAGTACTGCTGATTGGACAAGGATGCAAGGTGAACTTTCAATGTACTTACTTAGAAGAAGATGAGAGAGGTCAGTACTTGGCAAATAGTAAATTTCAATGCAGCTCTTCTTGCAAAGTACCCTTTTCAGATGAATTGTAAAGGTACTTGGCGCAACACCTTACAGTCAACAATTTTGCCAGAGTATTTTTGCCAGTTCCACTCCACCTTGCGGTTTTTAGTCTTTTTACTCCACTTACACGTCCAATTAATGAAATTCACGTTAAAACTGACTCTCGATATTCCGAGCGACCCCATCATGTAAAGTGAGTTAACAGATGCAAATATCAACAGACTTGCTACAGTCGATGAAAGACCACGGGAAACTATCTGTTGACTCATCAAATAGCATATTTGCCGAAATTGCTCCGTCTCGAAATTGTTTACCCTTCTGATAAAAAGTCACAAAATGATATCGGGGGATGATATCGCAGGAAAAGTGAGGTCACAGGAAGAATTCAAAGGCAGCTTGTTCCGCACTGTTTCGGAAGGAACGAGGATGGAGGGGAGCACATACGCCGGAATCGATAGAGCAAACTGTTGATTCCGTCGACCCGGACGTCGACTACTGTAGCTGATTATACTATTACATGCTACATTATAGCATTTTACCCACGGTACATAGCTCGCATCCGGTATGCGAATGTTACATGTACGCCCAGTGCATCTACAATAGTGTCAGTTATAGGTTAAGCACCGGTGTAAACACTATAGTACACAGCCTTGATCATCATTTGTGAATAATCAGTCAGTTCTGAATTAATTGAATAGCCCATATGCTAGCTTCAGTTCGATGATAAAATTTTTGCAATATTATACGTGTCACGCGGATAACATTGATGTCATTGTTATGTTCGACGACATAAAACTTCGATCTGTTTCCTGAACGCTAAAAGTAAATTTTATCACAGGAATGTAAATGTCTTGTAAACGCCTTATAAATTTCTCGTCGCGGATATCTCGTAACATTTCCAATTGACGTCGTTTGAAATTTATGCTTCGTTATATAAAGTATTTGATATCCTTGTTGTAAAACTGATATTTTACACTTGCAAAGTGTACAACTAATTCGATTGTTTGAGTTCGCATTGGATTTCAGAGTTGAAAGAGCGAAGAATTAATGCGACATAAATGAATCGTTCAACGTTCATTGTATAGAAAGTTTAGAGACCACAACAATAATTGGCCAGATGTGACAAACCTCAAATAGCAAATAAAATTTATATTAACCACGATGTAGCAGCAAGTTTGGTCATGACATTACTGCAATATCGCAACAGGTTGTGCGGTCTTTGAGGAATTACGCATACATAATGTCGCATTTTGTGACAGACAATTATAATTTCGTTATACCGTGTACACGGACACTTTGCAATTGGGGTCAAAATAGTTGGCAATTTCATCATCATTTCACCCAACAAGTCAAATGAAATTACGCCTATACCAATGCTACTCAAAATAAGTCCGAAAATAACTCAATGCTCAAATCAAGTCTGTGTTATTATTGGGATTATCGGTCGATTATATTTTAAGCAATCGACTTTATAAATGTCGAGTATACGAACGAATCGAGTGACGTCAGTCAACGTGATTCTAATGAAAACAAAAGAGACAAGTTTACGAACTAGCTTGGAAAGAAAGTTTCGCGGAGCTTCCCGACCCGCTAGGTGTTCTGAGTGAGTAAATATCAACGAAAACACTCGTCGGCGTATGCACTCCGGGAACTGTCGACGTCGTTTTGCCCGAAACTTTAACGCGTACAATATCAGCGTAGCTTGCGACGGGATGAGAACTTGGGTAAAGAACGACCATTAACTCACAATGGTACATCTGCAGTTTAGTTCCGATCCGGTTCTAATTGCCCTGGTCAATTACTTGCGAGATGATGGTTTTCCCATCCTTTCATTTAAAGGTATATGTATAGTAATTACATGCTAGTGTAATGTATAAAGTTTCACAACAATAATATTTTTTAACACTTGGGCATTTCTTCCTTTTCAAAGTACAATTCATTCACGTGATCTGATAGGTGAAGAAATCTTCATGAATAAATGTTTTTAGAGTACATACTAATCTTTCGTGAAGCTTTTCAAGATCGAATGGACCTAATCCTGAAAAATTGATTGCAGAAGATGACCAATTCACAAAAAGTGAGAACGTACATTATTGGGTTACGTACAAAAAACGTTTAAGAAAGTTATGTGATTACGCAGCTAGTCAAAGTGACACATGGTTTTACTTGATTATTGTTGTAATGGCAATTCTCAGGGACACTTAACGATTCTTTTTGATATAGTGATAGATTAATACACGTATCATTCAGTGAATAAATTCTGAAGGAAATCTGAATTTTAATATTTTTTAATTTTTATTTTAATTTTAGCCTGTAATTCTACTTAAATAATGAAAAATGTTATAATTTATTTCTCACGTTTGAGGCACCCGTGAAATTTGATTTGAAGCATCTTCAAGTTCTAATTGGCAGTGTAAATTGTCATTTCATTCTGGATGTTAATTCAATTATCTATACAACTTCTATACATTATGTACTTCATTATTTGAGTATTATGTTCATTTGATGTAATTGTTCATTCAAATTTGCCATTGTTTGCGCATTGGTGTAATGAATTCGTTACATTAATTTACGTCATTTTATTGATTACTCATTACTATTAATTACTCACTTGTTTCATTCGTTTCAACATATAGACACGCATCACTCCTGTCTATTTGATTTGTTTATAACTTTTATTTGCATGTATTTATCAATTCAATTTATTCACTACATTTTGTTATGTTACTGTTTGTTAATATTTCATTCGTTCATTTTCTGATGCTGATTTTGATTGTTCATTTCTCAGTTGTTCATTTCATTTGACCACTTTTACATCGTACATAAAAATGAATGGTCTAATTATGACAAACCTTTTTTTAAATTGGGTAAAACGAGACAAAATGTTAATGTTAAGTAATTCATTTTCTGTCTCAACTGATAGCTGCCTTTCGTAATATATCGTATATATATATACGAATAAATACTTTCTCATTAATAAGACTATTTTCTTCGCAATGCGATATGATCATTATAATTGTTACTAAACGCGATATAAAAATAAACTATTTGTTATTGTATTATATATCACTTTCATGCTCCGATCACTTTCCTTTTTTCACTACATGCTCTGATTGGTAATTTTACATGGTGTCACGAAACTTGTGCTAAACGTATGTATTGCGTGTTAAATTTAAATTTCAAGCGCAATATGTAACCGATCGCTTTTACATTCAGTGAATCAAATTTTCTGTAAAGTTATATATACTTCAGTTTTGCGATACCCGTTTAATAATGGTACAATTGTTCATAAATTTTAGAAATCATTAAGCAGAACTTTAAATTCAATGTAAATGCAATTTGAAGTTACGTATTGAGAAAACATCTAACATATAACTTTTGATTGAAAAAGCTAAATTTCGTCAAGTGAAAGAATCTATCGACATTTCAAAAGAGTGAAATTTCACTCTACTTTGGAGTGAGTAGGAGCATTTAGATTCGAAAAAACGTGAAGTTGTTACTTTGTTGGCAATTATTCTCTCGTTATATTTGTCATTCTTTCAATAATCAATTCTCGCTCTTTCAAACGTGGACATAATGAATTTCACTTTCATTTTCGAATTCTTTTAAAAAATTCAAAATGGCGGAAAATAGTAATGAAAGAAAGTTTCGATGTCTGTCTTACATTTTTACCAATATCATTAAATCATGTTGGTCATGTTTCATAAAAAATATATACGAATAAACACTAACATAAACAAATAATTTGACCGAATCTTATTTGCTCTTTTATTTCATACTATTATAAGAAAGTATAAACTTAATTTCAATTAATTTCGTACACGTGGAATACGAGCAAGCTTCGCCAGTGATTTAATATCAAAGCATGCAGGAGTTAATTTAAATGTAATAGTGTATAATTCTGTTGAATATTATATATATATATATATATATATATATATATATATATATATATTCAGGTTGAACATTTTCATAGTTAAGTGTGGAATGCAGTTACTGCAATATTCAGTATAATTAGCAATTTAAATTCATTCATTACATTCATTAAGTATATACGCAACAATATTACACGATTCTTAACGTAAAATGGCGAAACTTTAGCGAGTTTCAAATTATTCAAATTGCACGTTTTCATGTAAATTTTCATGTTTTTGATATAACTTCGTGACGCATTATCCAGACGAAAAAGCAATAACTCGTAATTAGAGAAATACTGTCTTACAAAATCAATTTCACAAATGAAAATATATATCTTTACAAATTATATAGTTAACATTTATTAATTATTAATATATATTCATTATTAATATATATTCATCATTAATTACATTTATTATAACTATTTGTCCGCTTAAATATACGCGAATTCGAAGTAAAATATATTGTATATAATGATAAAATATCTCATTATTTAATCGTGATGGGCAGATCTGATTTCATTTTTCGCGTTGCTGAAATTTTGTTTCCCCATCAGCATAAATAACATCGGATGCTCTGCAGGTAATGAGACTATTATGATTTTAATTACGACTGTGATGCTTTTATGAACTATACCGTACACAGTCCGCGTTGTAGTGCCAGCCAAATCTTTCAGCACTTCATTATTTTAATGTAAGGAAAAAAATGGAGTAATTAAGAGTCACGCAAACATATACATATATTTCTGTCTCTAACTACTGTATAGTAGATTCTTTCTTTTTTCACGAAAACACTGGAAGCCATAACGTCGTTAATATTTTCTATGGTTAATGAGAAAATCCGCACTATTCGTGATTGTTAATTACGATATTGTTTATTTGTTGTGTTGAAAATGGCGGATAAATGTTGTCCAACTTTTTTGTATTAAGTTATTTTTTTTTTTTTTTCATTTAAGAGATTTATTGAAAATGATAAATACTTATATTTATTGTATATACATGTAATATTTGTATTTGTCCGCATTCTGATTTTAAAAATTCAAAATAACGAAACAATTTTTTCAATTATTTCACATTAAACCTCTATTACGATGAGGTATGTCAGACCTGCCATTTTGAATTAACAGTTTTAAAAAGTTTAAATTTGACTAATCTCTTATGTAACTAATAATTGTAAATTATTCTTTATTTCTTTGTTAATTCAAATTTAGAGAACGACACGAAAATAATATATGAAATTAGTAAATTTTTTATCAAACGGAATACGTATATATTACAAATTGTGAATACAATTCGACAAAAGAAAACATTCCGACCCGAACAAACGTTCAAAGGATTTTTTACAGCTATTGTTTACTTCTTGCATTGTTCGCTTTGACGAATAGATCGAATAAAGGTTTATTCATTTTACGAAACTTTGACTGATATATACCTGAAGAATTGTCATAAACAAATAATTGAAAATATTCGCAGTTGATAAATGAAAAAAAAAATAGTTCAATGCACCGAATGATTATTATTATTTCCAATATTTGTTGATTGCGAATCTAGAAAATCTACGAAACTAATGTCTTTTAATTAGCTGCATTATCAAACTATTATTTTAATAAACATTTTCGCACGTGTCGCAGCTTAACTTTATAAATTCAAAATGGCTACTTTATATATTGAGATAAAAAAAATAACGAGTAAGGTATTTGATGCCTTCATTCAGTGCGCGAAGTACACGTTTACGCACCTTTGACAAAATTTAAAAGATGAGCGAATAAGATGAGTAAATTTCATTTGGTGAATTGGATTTTCACCCCACTAGGCATTCTTTATTGTTCCACCTTGAAGAGAAGGAAATGCACGTTGGAATGCTCGACACGAGCATCGTTTGTTAAACCGCGTTCTTCAATCGTAAATCCTCTCCGAATTCCTCACTTTCGAATGGACATCATGCGAAAGCTCTGGAACGTGAATCGGGCAATTTATTTTTCAAGAGGGGGTCGTAAAAAATAATGTGCGGTCATTCCCCTATATATACGTAGCTCGGTTTTTCGTGCATCGATTTCGAACGAAAAATTGCATACACAGTATCTATGATATACATATATTCGCATATCCATCATGTTCATATTTATGATCTTTAGAAAGTAACGTTTTCTACACGATTGTGAATAATTAATTACTGTATTATTTTTCTTTTCCTTTAAAGTAAATTAAATATCCGAGAACTATGAAATGTATAGATTGAACAAATATTTGGTTGTATTAAGAAATGTAATTTTCAATTGAGAAGCGCGGGTATATTTTATATAAATGTAAATGTTTATTTTATCAATGTTTTTCTTTTATTAAACATTTTCTTCAATTTATGATTTTTCATTTTGAGGAAAATAATTTTTGTTTCATAATAAACAAATTTTCCGGTTCCTCCTTGTTTCTCACCTTCTCAACATTCAAAATTTTGTTATCTAATTTTTTTTCTTACAACTCACATTTTGGACCAGCAAACCAACTTCTGTACGTTATCAAAAACTGTAAATTTTTAAGGGATTTTATTAAACGAAAATAAATCTGCAATAAATAACATTTCACTTTATTGTTATATAGACAAATAATTGTTTCTTATATTCCTACAACGTGATGTCTTTATGTTCACAAGTGTAATAATACTACTAAAGTCATTGATATTGCCGGCATAAACATCAGCACTTTTCCTAGTATGTTTGATCATATATATGTCTGAAATTTTCAATAAACGTATACCGCTTGCTGGTGATATCGTCGTTCTTTCATTTACAACACGTGCGACAATCCGAACGATCCTTCATCGAATCTCTCTCTCTCTCTCTCTCTCTCACACACACACTATCCAATTGCAGCGATACAAAGTACAGCTGGCTTTTGGAAAATGAAATTGCACGACAGCGTTTATACTCCCCGCTGATGCCTGCAGGCAATAAATCGCTTTGACGAAATCCTCATTAACTTTTTCGGGCAAAATTACAAATTCAAAATTTACGACACAAAAGTAATAACGAATGAACTCGTACACGAAACAAAAGAAAACACTGCGTACTCTCGTGCATCGGTTTATTTTCACAAAATTGAACGAGCGGTGTGTTTTAAACAATTTCCAATATTGCACTCTTCATCCAATGTTATATCCGCATCCATACGGTGGGTTGTTCTAAATATCGACACTGTTTTCCGGTTTTATTCAACAATACTACCACTTCCTTATGGAAGAGCTATAGATTTTGTAGATGGTAAGTTCGAAAGTAGATGAAATTCGATGTTTTCTCTTTTGAATGAGAGTTACTATACTATATAGTGGCAATATTCGACAGGTTATTCCATGTAATTTTTTGTACAATTGTACCTGTTTATGGATTATTATTTTTATTTTCATTTTTTGTGGTTTTAAATTAATCAGTTATTAAAGGACTATAGGTTACTATGGGAAGAAATAATATAGGGATATTTAAGGATTTTTTTTCGGGGAAACAATGATATAAGAAGAGATTAGAAAATAGGCCGGACATTTAGTTCCTGTATACAATTTGAATTATGGTGAGTCACTGAAGTCTTTTCTAGTAAACGCAAGAATATCTAAAGAGAAGTATACGTAAGATTTTTTGGATATATTGACGAAATGACGCATTTTTAAACTATAATATGTAAAAAATTCTATAAAAAATCATCAAAAAATTGTTTAAAAACGAAAAACTTCAGGGAGAAACTCCATTATTTTACTTTTCAAGATTTTGATTTTTCATGCAAGAACGTATTTTGGAATTTTCTGATATTTGTAATGAATGCCTTGTCTAAAATAATTTACAGTTCTATGATATAAATTTGTAATTGTCCAGATTTATAAACATTTGAAAACATTCTTTTCGGAGAAATTTTAATTGTTAAATCTCTTCATTAAAGGTTTTAATTATTGAAGTACATTGATAACCCGAACATTGAAAATGTAACGACGTGTAATTATTAATGGCAAAATTTCACGAATAACCACATGAAAAACCAATAGAATCTATTGGAAATTATAAACAAGAATGCCACACGGCATTTATCAAAAACGTGGAATTTGAGGTTATGTTTAAGCTATTTCGCAATTAAATTTCGCTTTTCGAAATAATTTTGATGGATGTTTGAAATGTTTTGTCACTTCATCAAATGGAGTTTTAATATTGTAAAGTATATATAACATTTAACGAAAGTATGTTCTATAGCTTAAAAGTGTCATATACTCCAACATAGAAATGTTACTTTAAATATATTCGTATTAATAATAATACTCATACCCGTTCAGCAAAGAATAAGTAAATAAAGTACTCATTTTTAAATTGTTAAAAATGATAAGGAGTACTTTTTTTCCTAATCATTCTGTTCAACTTTTGTCCACTACTGATTACCTATATAACTATATATGTATTTATGTAGGTACATATATCAACGTAGCAGATTTAAAACTTATTCAATGTTTTTCTTTTTTATTTAATTTGAGCATCATTACCATAACCTGAATTCAACGAATGCACGAGATATTTCACGACATTCCGTCATACATTCCGTTTTACATTGTTAGGAAATTCTGTTTTGAAAATTTTGCAAAGTTTACACTGTAGAACTTTTGCAGGCACTTGAAACGAGTTTGGTTCTTAAAAGTTGACATTTTTTGAAAAATTTGTTAACAATTTTTCTATTGAAGTACTGCTAACGCGGTATGTACATATATAGTGAAAATTGAAATTGTTCAGTACTGGCTTTTAGAATTCAAGATTTGAAGTATGAAATTGAGAAAGTCAATACGGAGAAACTTTTGGAAAACTCACAAAGGATTCCAAAGTAGGACCAAAAAATGTCAATAAACTCGTTTAATTTTTTATACTATAGGGGAATAAAATGGAAATTTACTCTCTAAATTTCTATGAGTGAAAATTCTACACTGAAAAAAAAATTTGTTATTTTCAAGTAAATATTTACTTGAATTAAGAAAATGTTTCCTTCTTTTTAGTAAATCTTACTTATTAATTCAAGAAAATCTTTTCTTAATTCAAGTAATATTTACTTGAAAATAACAAATTTTTTCAGTGTACTCGTCTTTTAAGACGGTAAATTCTTATTGTATAGAGTGAAATTCCCCACCAGAGGGAACTTTTCAAAATTTTCAAAACAGAATTCCCTCTAAACAAAGTAAAAATATTCACTTTTTCAAATGATAAAGAAATTAAAAAATAATAAATGTATTAAATTAAAAAAATGGAACCGTAAATTAGGATAAATGTCTATAAAATCTAAATTACAGTGCACTTTTAAAATCGGTATCAAAAATACTCTTTAAAAGTAGAGTTTTCTTTAATTATATAAAGTAATTCAATAAAGTATATTAAACAACAATTTCTTGTTTCATTATTAATAATTATTATACCTAACTTGTTCGTTCAGTTATTTTATAAATATACCTAAAATACTAAAGACTTTTATTTTTAAAACTTGGACCTGTTCATATTCACCATCTAACGAATATTCCATTTTAATTTAAGTTTAAAGCACGACGAGTTTGGCTTCTATGTTTGTCGAAGACGGGCGTATTAATTTCGCTCTGTTGTTCGGTACATTGACGTAAATCATTTATAACACGCAGCTTTAGGTTGATTGTGTTAATACTGCTTCGTACATAATTGTCGTTTATATTAAAAAACAAAACTTGCGGTTTTGATTGCTGGCGATATGAGGAAACAAATAATATTCGCAAGCTTTTGACTTCTTGGGTTAATTTGTAATATGTACTTCATATAAAGGAAAATCAGACATGGTCTAACTGTATCACAACTTATGCCAGCATTGCCTTTTGATAAAATTATCCATTTTCATTTTATTTCAACGTTTAAATTTCACGACCAAAATTTGCGGAAAGGGAATTTGTAATTAATTTAATAAAGAATTATTAATTTCAGACTTTGCGAACACTTGTGGACATTTTACGTTTTCAAGATTTACATATATATATATATATATATATATGAAGTTAAAACCATTTTTTAAACCAATGTAAAAACAAATATTATATTTCTTCATGCAGATTCTCAATATCAAATGCAAAGATCTTGAAAAAATCGATATATACATGTATATATATATATATATATATATATACATATATACATTACAAAACACACGGCAAATACACGTAGAAGCTTTTACGTCGGACATGATGGTGCTTAGGAGAAAATAAAAGCTCTTCACGAGCAGCACGTATTCCCTTCCGGAGATGTGTAAACAAGCGCACTAATACGGTTCTACTAATCATTAATAAATCCGCGTTAACAATTAATTTTTAACAGCTTTCATTCATTTGTTTCGATACTTCAAAAAAAATGCGATTATTCATAAAAATTATGACGAATGTAAAATGATTTTGGCCGAGTAGCACGCTGTGCAATTATGCGGAAATACGCTTTGTCCGTGAGCCGGCACGTATTTCGGTCATTTTCTTTTTACGCGGCTGGCGCTATACGGAAGCACGCAAAATGCATCGAGCTTGAAAGCTCCAACTGACTCTTTCTTTCAACTTCTCATCTGTCTTTCCCGTTTTGTTTTAACAGACGGAACAGACGAGCTTGACGTGCGAAATTGAATCGCAAGCTCGCCGACCTCCACACCAATATACGAGCATATATCTATATAGGTATACGCATGCGCGAGGACCGATGTATTAGAAATATAGACAAAGAATAGAATGCTTTGCACACTTTTTTTAGTTTCTCAACCAGACATTCTAGTCATTGAAGAAATTGTTATTATTTTTGATGTGGCGACATTATTTGTACTTTTAAACTTCATTTGCAATTTTTTCAAATATTTACTATGGTTATTCAAAGTCCCGAGTAGAATTTTGAGCGTGAACATCGGGTCCTGGCCGGGATCCCTATTAAAGTAAGGGTTCCGGCTGGGGCCCAAAGTGTCACGCTCAAAATTCTACTAGGGGTTTTGCTTCTTAGTCAAGAAATTGTTTCTTTGTAATGTTTATTTTCTAAATAGATTTCAATATTTTTCGAATTATATGACTTCAATTTCAAGGTTATTTGAAAGTTTACTTTTAATTTTCAAACAGAAACCAATATTTGGATCCCGGATATTGCAAGAGCGCGAAAATTTACGTCCAAACGAACATCCATGTTGTGGGTCAAATTTGATGACCGTAGAGGTCATTTCAAAGACAAATTGGTAATCGAAGCAGAAAGGCAAAAAATCTCGATTTTTCCAGGACATTGTTTTTGAGAAAAATTGTTGGATGTCAAGGGGAGATTAAACCATGACCCTGACAATGCCCTTGAACTCATATTTTCTTAATCAATTCAAGGTCAAATAGGGAATTTTTAATAAAATTTAATATAAAAACGTATATAATGTCATTATACGGCAAGGTAAAATGACTTTATCAAGTATGCCTCAAGCAACGGTTGTTGGATGCCGACGGTTGCGAATTTGTCTTTGAAATGACCTTAAGTTTATCTGGACGTAAAGTTTAACACTACTTCAAAATCCAGCATCAAAAATGTAGATTTCTATTGAAAATTAAATTTAGACCTTCAAGTAACATTGAAAACGAAGGTCATAGTTCAATCAGCTCCTCCATATCCAATAATTTTTGTTTTGCACGTATTTTTATGAATCGTGATATTTCGAGATATGTGGGAATCTAATCTAAAATGGGTCACCCTGTTTGTATATATATATGTAAGTTCATATATATATAGTAGACTGTTTATTCAGTCATTTTTTATTTTAAGTTTCATTCTTTTGTGACAAATCTGTGTATTTTTCTTTTCTCTCGTTAATTCCATACACGTTTAACTTGAACGAATTCTTATTAAAAAAATTGTAGGTATTACTAATACGAAGACATGTATGTATTTCTGATAAAATATTCTCGTTTTTGTTGTTGTTGTTTTATTGTTGTTATTTGTTATTATCACTTTATTTTTTATTTTCACAATTTTTAATATCTTTTTAACTTCGCATTATTTCATCTGCATATAATTTATGTTTATGTATATAAGTATCATTGTGTATTATATGCTTCCCATTATTTTTTTACATTATTCTACTTTTCCTCGTTTCATTTCATTATTTTTGATGCCGAGGCAACATTTATTAGAATAAATGAAAAGCCACGTATAATGTGATGAGTAAGTATAATAAAAAGCAATAACCCAAGACAGACTAAAAAATTATTTTTTTACAACACATTGTTATTTCAATATATATGGCTTGAGTATATACTGCCATTCGTTTTTGTAATTCGTACGTTCAAACGCATGATATCCGAACTTATTTTTGAATAGTACTGATGATGTAATTTATTTAAGTTTTGTCGCCTTTTTTTTGTACACAATGCCGTTTCGCAAGTAATTGTAAGTCGCGTGCTATTGTGTCATATCCAAAATATGTTTACGTCATTGAATTTTATGGTTATAATCTAATTATGTATTATAGATAAACGAATTCTCATCCATTTACAAATAAATGAATGAAAGAGTAAATAAATAAATTATTAATGCGAATTAATTTCAAGAGTACGTTTTTCCTACGATCTATTTCTCGCTCTTGTAGATATAGAAATAAGATTTCTCTGAAATGTACTTTTTAAAAGAATTAGATAATCACGCGTAAAACTGAATTTTTTTATCAAATGGCTTATATATAAGTATTCATTTAATACGGATTAAAAACATTTCCTTTTATACCCCATTTCACCCGAGACCACAAATATCACTTAACCCGGTAATTTGCAGTTTTTCTTAATTATTTCCTACGTTTCTCAACCATTTAACGTCTCCTTAAAAATAGAAAATTCCACACCCACAATATACATATATATATAATTTGGTCTATGTGTAAAATCACTCCCAAGATTGTCAATAAAAAGTGCACCTACATACTCTACTGTGAAATATTGTAAGTATAATTTTTCTTACAAAAACTTTGAATAAATAAATAAAATGTTCAATTAAAAAATTAAAAACGTTTAATTACTGGCATCTTATGAAATATGAACTTTAAACGATAAAATCGATATTTGAAAAAAAAAACAATTTATATATACATCGAATAAATTGATTATTTTAACATCGATCAAAAAACTTGAAAAAAAATTCTATATAATTTTATGCGCAGAGAAGATGTAGGTTGAAAGATGTACTACTGTCAGTAATTTACAATTTGCGGAGATTGTTGAACGCTTTGAGTGAAGAAAATGTGAAACTTTAGAACATAAAGTTTATTGGATTATTTTCGAGGAGATACTCGATTTACGTTGTAGAATAGCACTTGAAATATAATCCACTAAAATGAAGGTAACGTAATAAGTGGCACTTGTGTCTAACAGGAGTTTCCTTAAATATAGTACTACATTATAAAAAAACAAAATTTTTTTGTGGTCTACGTGTGTATTATCACTCCCAAGGTTGCCAATAAAATGTGCAAGTACATATATATTCTACTATGAGATATTCTATAAGAAAAATTATCCTTACAAAAATTTTACCCTCGTTGGGATATCCGTTGACACTTTCAATCCTATATTGACCAAACAGTTGACCCCACATGGTAATATATTTAAATGGAGCCCGAGGGCCTTGGATTAAAAATAATTCATAGTAATTCAACTAATAATCGAACAAATTTTGATAAAGGATTCTTTTGATTAAAACTTTTAAAAAATTACTGTCTGATTATAGATATATATATTATTGAAAATTATAATTATGTTTAGAAATTATGTTTATTATTTTGTCATTCTTTACATCACAAAATGTTCACACAACCATTTCGCCATATTCCATAATACGATATTCTTTCACGTCGATGATAATAATAAATGTAAATTAATATAGCACTGATGTCAAAGGATTTGAAGGACGGCGTATAGGGCAATAAATTTTAGCGAGCTATATACCTATGCAACCAATGATTAATTAAAGCTTACTTCCAATTAATACATAATCGCACAGACGGTTAAAACATGCCAATTATCCTTCACTACTATTGAAACTGTAAATTCAATATTAATTTTTAGGAAAATATTAGTAATTTTTAAATTTAAATACGTTTGATTAATTCTATTTTCGTCATTTTTCAAAAAATCATCAGTTATAAAACATTTTTTGTTTCAAAACAAATATACACACGTTTTTGGGGTCGCTGATTGCGAATCCGAATGTTGATTTTGGAAATTCAAAAGGGCGGACCAAAAACAAACAAATATATATATATATATATATATTTTTTTTTTTTTTTTTTGGTATTTGTTTATTTATACGAATTTTGCAACAAATGAAATTTCAATGTTATTGTGATATAATATTGTAGTAAAGTTCATATCTTGTTGTAAATATTTCGAAATAGAAATAGAACTATAATATATAAAAATAGCAGCTGAAAAATGTTACCACTATGCTTCAAAGTGTTAAATTCTGCGTTTATAAAAAAAGAAGAAAAAAAATATAATAAACATCATAATTATACTTATTCCTATATCATAAAAGCACTAAATCAGTCTTTCATAACAGATAATATACAGTTCCTCCACTTTATTAGGCTTTAAAGGTTTTTCCGTAACTTGGTAATTTTTTTTTCCATCGTACCACGATTGAAAGTAAAAGAAAACATAATCTAAACTGAAAATTGATTTCTTTCAAAGTTCACGAGTACACATTAAAGCAAAAGTTACTCTAATAAGTCACAAAGAATCAGTATGAACTCGTTTCAAAGGTGATTAAAAAAAAAAAAGAATTACCTTATTGTAGCCAGTAATCCACTTTTATCTTGTAAAGTGGAAAAATTGTATCTCTTAAGAAATAAAGTCTAAAAGCAAAGTCGCATTAATGTGTTTTGAAACATAAAGAAAGAGCCGTGATGGAAAATGCTGGACGTGGTGGAAAGAATCCAATAATAAATATATTATATTATGTAATACGTATAATTATGATTCTATCATATCAATTAATATATCAATGATGTATTTATTATTTATATATAATATATCGGTATATTGAAGAATTCAATAAAATAACGTGTGTTTTTACTTTCTAAATCAACGTTACGTGGCAGAATTCGCATCGCTTATTTACATGCACAAAATTCAATATTAGTACGGAATGGAAAAACAATATTTCCTTTGCGCGTTTTGCTATAAAATTCATTGAAAAATATTTTTCACGAATAATGGAGTTCGAAATGACTTTGGAAGGAAGTTTTATTGCCGCTGACTTATTAGCTTTGGAAAGTCATAATTGTTAAAAAAGGTATCCATCTTCCTTGTCGTAAAATATACGAATCTTATAAAATTTCCGGATTACATTGAAAAGACGTGATGAATATTATAAATAGAACTAATTTAACAAATATTTTTAGCACACAATTGTAATATTCTTCGACACAGTCCTTAGTATATCGATAAAACAAAAATGAAAGGTATCATGACTGAAAAATGCATAACACGATATAGGATTTAGATGTATACATCTTGAAAAAAAAAGTACGAGGAATCGCAGTGAGGGTACCAATTGAAAATATGATAGAACGTGTCTCATCGATTTCATCCACGTCAAATTATTTATAAGACAGTTCTAGAACAGTTTGTCCGTATAGAAGTTTTTATCTATTGGCATGGAAAGTATCAGCGGGGCATTTTGTTGAATTTATCGTCGACGTGCGTCACGTATTGATACATTAAGCTGAGTTATATATGCAATTTTAATTAAATGAGTAACTTGCAATTATCGGAAATACCCACACATTGGTAGCGACATTTTATTTTGAAAATTACACATGTTATACTCGACCGAGATATATTGAATTTCATTCAGGTAAAATATCGATCTATATGCATTGAACTTTTTATCCTTTTTACCTTCTTTATTTTTAGAGTGTCACTCGTGAGAAAGGACATGCTTGAAAAGCAGCACCATTACCGCCTGTTATACTCGAACGAGACGCAGTTACCACAGAGATGATGCATGAGACAAGACAAGTAACGAGTTATGAGTTATCCATGTTACGTGCTAGCACGCTTCGAAACACTACAGTCTATATCCAGGTTCTTGTGATATTGATGTGTGTGTGTGTGTGTTTGTGTGTGGCAAAGACGCATCGCAAATTGCCACTTAAAACTTAAGTAAAGTTGCATATTGTAACTTTCTCTTCTAAAAACGGTTCATATTCATATACAACAATTTTGAAAATTAAACTTATAATAATAACTTTTTATTTATTGGCAACCTATATTCTGGTCGTATGTAAACAGACGTTTGTAACGGATGAAATAAAAATATATTAACCGATAACGTAGTGAGTACGAGATGCGTATAAATTCATCCGATCAGATATATTCTGATCGACGACTGATAATAAAAGTGAACTGTTTGTAAAAACACGGATCTGGAAATAACATCGCCATTAATGATTTTATCAATGAATTTGAAATTTCGGCAGACACGAAGAAGGTCATTCTTAGGTCGCACAAAAATACACGGACCCCATGTTATAATCATCGACGCTGTAGGAGGAATACTAATAAAATCGGAAATATACCACCGGATGAGCAATTCATATCAATATACAATGCAGATGTAAAATTTAAAAACGATGACATATTTTATTCGAAGCGGCACATTTTGAAATTTGTAAGAAAATTTTTACGCGGCGAAAAGTTTCTTCAACAAACTCTTATGAAAATAAGAACAACTTAAACTAAAACAGAAGAAAATCATGTATTGTTTATTGTTTTCATAAAACAAGTCGATATAAATGAATTGTTCTTAGAACTTAGAACTTAGTAATATTGATTCGTGTCACTTTTTTTGATGTTATTAACAAAGATTTTCTTCACAAGCAATGAAAACGTTTGAAAAAATCGTTCGTTCAAATTCAATTCGTCGTGCACTTTGAGCAAGTGAACAAAGGAGAATATGTTGCGAAAATAATTCAAAACCTTCGGGAAAATGGAACACGTACACATCTCCTAGATCGAATAAGATCGCAGGCTCGAAATGAAAACAAATACGAGAGTTGCCGAGTAGAAACAGGCGTCGGTGAAGAAACAAGCTTTTCAATCGAAGAATCGATGGCAAATACAATCAATAAGTATAAAGGAAAACAAAAGAAAAGAAATAAAATGATAAATAATACAAGATAAGTTTTAATATTTTGCATTTAAGGCCTTATGCCATAGTAGAATTTTATAAAAAATCGATCTTTTATATATATATAAGTATAAAAATGTAACATACAATTGATTTGATTTCAATTATTTTAAATCAATGTTTCGTTTTACTCGGTTTATATGAGATGCATGAATAATGGCACGACACCATGACCAAGAATCGGCAAATGTTCACTTCAAATAGAGGAATATCTTAGGTAACTAAGCTTTAGATTTACTTATATTGAAATACAAAAAAAAGCATACCTAACTCGTGCGTGAAAGGTATACTTTACACCCTTGTTTACTAATATGCTACAATGAAAAAAAATTGTTATTTTTAAGTAAATATTTACTTGAATTAAGAAAAGATGTTCTTGAATTAAGTATAAGATTTACTAAAAATAAGGAAACATTTTCTTAATTCAAGTAAATATTTAATTGAAAATAACAAAAATTTTTTTCAGTGTATTAAAAAAAGGCATAGTTAGGAAAAATATGGCATGCACATACGCATGTATAGGTATAAACAAACACATGCATAAAACTCGTAACTATTCATATGTAAATAAAAAAGGAATCCCAAAAAATCCAAGGGGAAACCAACTGAAATTACGATAAAAAGTATACTATAAATTCATCTTTCAAATAAATTGATTAAACAATAACGATACCTAATAATTACCAAATACCAAAACCAAAAAAAAAATTACAAAAATAAAAAAACCAAATAAATACCAAAAAAAAAAAAAAAAAAAAAAAAAAAAAAAAAAAAAAAAAAAAAACAAAAAAAAAAATAATATTGACAATATATTAATAGAGTTATTTCATCAAAAGCGCTGAAACAAATAATAATAGCCGAAACTAATAGAGAAGCTATTATTCTATTTAAATTTGTAGTAATAAAAAAAAGGTTTAAATTCAATGAAAGCACCAATTAAACAGTCAAAGTACAATTGTTCTATTCGACATCAATTTATTATTAACCGTGCACGCCTGTTGGCCATGATTAAACCGTCATTGGATAATTCGATCGAAGGATAAGAGACTCGAGTGAGATGAAAAAAAGAGCTTTAGTAAAGTGCCGCAGAGGAAAAATAGCGAAAAAGAGAGGACGGAAAATCGAGGGTGGCTTTACTCTCTGTGCAAGTCCAGGGGATGATCCAAGCTGCATCTATTTATTCATATTGGCATATTGCAAGACGAGGCTGCTACCTGTTGGCTCGTATATATATATATATATATATATATATAAGTGTACAGATAAGGATTCGAATGTATATATAGATATATTCCCGTGGTATATATACATGCGTTGACGATACTTGTACATAGACGAGTATCAGTGAGCTTATAACATATGCAAGTGTGCGTTGCACATTACTGGACGTTGCGGGTACATGCGTGCATTTCTCGACTATCCATTACTGTATGTATATATATATTGGCTTAGTGTATATAAACAGTAAGGTCGCAGGAATAACATTTTTTAAATTCACCGTTTCAAACTGCGTTGACGTCATTTTTGCGTATTAAAAGAAGCACGAATAAGGGTTTATTTTTGAAATGAAGTAATAAATGTCACTATTCTAAGTACGCGTTTTTAATATAATATTATGCATACGAGATTGTAAAATATATATATTTTATAATTATATATTATACATAATATGTAATATAATGCATGCTAATATATACAATGTAGTGGGAAATTTTCTCACTGCCTTTTATTATTAATTAATTAAATTAATTTTTTATTATTATTATTATATATTAGTCTTTTCAATATTAAATCCTCCAAAACATTATAAAATGCGAATAAAAGGTATTGTTCAACAAAACGCAACTGTAGTTACGAATGTTACAACCATATATATAGTATGAATATATATGTTATAAATATAACATATATATTTATAACAATTTGAAATATATATATTTCAAACGAAATATTAAAATTGAAATAATGAAAAATAATGCAATTTACATTGAAGTATTAAAAGATTTTATATTATAGGACTTATAGCAAGAGGAATAAATTTAATATTAATAAAAATTTGAATATTTAGTTTCATATATTATTTACATGATTATAAAATTTAGAATTAATTATTTTTGGATTCGCCACATGTGGAAAATCGGTCGGGAAAAACTAGATTGCTACAAAATTAAAGTAGGCACTGGACAGCGATTTCTAGTAAAAACTAAACAAAGTAAGTGCCATCCCAGCAAACAATCACAGAAGTTATGTCATAGTTATGTAACAGTTACATTAAAATGTCGCCTCAAAATTGTCACAGTTACATGACAGTGATTGTGACGTAATAGTTACATAGCAATTACGTCACAATCACTGTCATGTAACTGTGACAATTTTGAGGCGACATTTTAATGTAACTGTTACATAACTGTGACATAACTTCTGTGATTGT
>JAPYZR010003327.1:0-24552 GCA_030522945.1 Trichopria nigra
GAAAAATGCAGATCCCATCCAGATTTTCCAAGCTCGTATATCCCGTACTGGCCCCGTATATGTTCGGGGAAAACCGATGCCAATTTCTACCTGGGTATTATGCAACGTGATTTTATTGCAGATGTTACATAAGTTATTTTCCATCGTTTGATAGTGATATGTTTCCTAAGAATCTGAAATAGTATAATAGCGTTAAGTGCAAACACAATTAATTTAATAGTCGTGCTTATGTAATTAAATATTTTATTGCGAAATATCCCGAAGAAGTAATAATTAGCACTCAAAAATATTGTCTTCAGTAATAATCGAATAGTGTAATTATTATCAAAACTTTGTTATGCGAATGAAATTGCAATCTGAAATGCCATTGATACTTTATTCTCAGGTGATAAATCATTACTATTAATAATACAATTAATGGACAAATACGAAGTTAAATTATTTACCGCATGCTTTTCAATTATCGCGGAAAGTACTAAGTGGTTAGTATTTTTTGCGTTGTTGATGATTGTTCAGTTACTATTATTTACCACCTGCTATTTGCTGCATGATTCACGTTCCGAAACCACTTATTTAATTGCCGGATATACCGTGTGCCTCCATTGCGGTGAAACCAGTACTATATACGTGCTACGCGCGAGTTTCGTGTTAAATACACACCTCTGGTGTAATGTGGCCATTTTCTTGGAATCTATAAGCATTTTACTGCTCTCTGGACTTGTGCAAGCAATTATTACAGAACAATTTTTACAAGGCTGCTCGTAACTTGTAAATGTGTAGAAAGCGGGAGATGAGTATATGCAAGGTTACGATTTTAAAGCGTTGAAAACAAACGCGCGCTTAAAAAGTGTTTTCGAAATGCATTGAAATGCTATACAATCGAACAAAGCCTTTGAGGCGATGAATGGAAATACATAATTTCTCACGACGTAATGGTCAATACTTTCCCGTGACATTTTACGTTAATGCTTCCAGTGAAATATTTTACATAATATATGCAGTTACATATTTAATGAAAATAAAAATGTGTAAATGAATAATATGTATTTGGTTGTAAATAAATACTGAAAATTGAAATGAAATGGAAAATTATTGTAGAATCAGTAATGTCTTAGTGGAAGCTTCATAAAATGCAAATGCGCTAATCATGACGCTGATCGTGATGAATGATGATGCAAAATAGTTTGTACATTTATGTGAACCTATTATTTTATGTTACAAATGTGCGAATTGGCGCTTCACTCAGGACCAGGAAGAAGTGATCAGGAGTATGGAGGAGGTAACTGATAATATCCTATAAAGTAATTTGAGCAATGTGTGCTTGAAATTATTGTGTGTGAAGTGATCTTTCACGCCCTGAAAATTGCACTTCACGCAGAAACGATACACACAAAGTTGTATGAAATCATGAAAAGATTAAAAACATAATCCCCCTAGATATTTTGAATGCACCTTTATTATTATTGACTAGAAAAAGAGAAATTCGGAAAGAGTAAATTCAAAATTTTGACCTTATCTGTTCCTTAAAAGTCGATATATGATTTTTTTCTGGACTAATTATGGAAACTGTTTTTGATGTATGAGAACGAATTCTAACATATTGCCATGCTAGCAGACACTATTTGTACCACTAATGTTAGTGAATCGATTTGGAGCAAAGTACAATCTTATAGAGCAGAACGATTGAACTGCACTCGTCAGATTGAACGACATCAAGAAAACAGCATTTACGACGAGAAACACAGTTGACATCCTGACGAGAAATGTATCCTATAGTCGTGAGATATTTTAAAATGAAGACATCAATTTTGATATACTTTCGTGCTATTCTTTGCGACATTATTTTTCTTGTGGTTTTATATTACGCACGGCGAAGTATGTTTCCTCTTTGAAAGTCGAATGAATTTTTATGGGTGTACTTCATAGCCTTTTTCTGCAACGTAAATAGTGTAAGACATAGAAACAATGGTCACACAAGAGAGAAATTTGAAAACCTACTAAATGGTTGCAGTCATAAAAGAGGGGAACGAATTCAGGAATTCCCGTCGTGAACGAGCAATGAATTACGCGCGTTAACGAGGAATCCGTCGAATGTAGCGGGCAGAAATCCGGCGGTGGCAGCTGAGAAGTCTGAGGTATAGGAGCATTCATTCTATCCACTTGTGCAACACAAGGCACACACCGCAGGATCGTCAGTGTCGTCAGAACCGCCGACTTTTTGCCAATATGAATTCCCGGTTCCCTGAAACGTCGCGTCGGCTGGGCCAGGGTAGCGTGGTGAAGAAGTCGGATCCGCGCGTCGTCGTCCGGTTCCACCATCACCGTCGAATACATTAGCGATTCGCTAGTCGGCTTCGCGCCGTAATGAATGTTTCCGGTGACAGCCGACTGCAGAGAATGTCTGCGACAAACAATGCGCTTCTCCGCACGTATCGGCCAACTCCTCTCCTCTTGTCTCCTATCCCTTCGTTTTTTCGACTCTTTGATCACTTCGGCCTTTCGTCCGCCTTGTGTCGAGTAACGTGCCGCCAAGGAGCAAGGAATCGCCCTATTCCTTTCGCATCCGCCGCCCGCCTGGTCACATGACTGAACTCCTACAATTCCGCGTATGCGAGCCGCAACCCTTTTGCCGGGCTTGTTAAGAAGTTATACGCCGATGTCGGCTCGATGTACTACAGCCGAGTTTACATTGACGCGAATTCATTGTTCCACGAATTAAGGAGCGACCTACTTCCGTAAATTAAGCGGCCGACACTGGTAGTCAGTATCTTATTCGACTTACAAAAATTTAAACGACTAATTTAAAATCCATCCATGTGAAATGGAAATTACCGAACAAAACAATATGTATAAATTAGTAAAAACTATTTTGCCTGAAATTAAATGGCGTAACTGTATAGGAATATTTAATTAGACTAGACTTAACTTCTCTTAATTCTGTTGAGTAACATATGGACTAAGATTACAGCATACCAATTATTTTTCTAAAACATATTCGAGAAATGAAGAAGAAATACTAAAAAAGTAAATACTACTTTTTTTAATAGAGTTTCATGTATTTGATGTCCCACAATTGACGAATAATATTGCAGCGGATGATTATTCAAACAATTTTGAGGAAAACAATCCTGTACCAAAATTTGATCCGATTTCTGATTTAATTATGAGGAAATGTTTCCAGTTGGCCCTTACGGGTTAATTAAATGCACGAGAGGCCAACAGGCGGTTTAATGTCACATCAAATATTTCTTGATGGCCCCTCATCGCAATGTATCTAAATATGCCGCGAGGGCCAACTTAAAATAATTCACCATATTTAAACTGTCAATTAGGCTAATTTATGCTATAAAATACGATTTGCGTAAACTCAAGTAGAAAATAAGACCAGTTCATGGCCACTTAATATCTCCATTTATTAGAGGCCAGAAACTGGTATCATTTTCTACTAGGGAAATTGTATGAAGAATCACCCCTTGCAATTATTATCCATCAGGTGTAGGACATATCTGATATAAATAAATGCGTTAAAACTTTATGAATTGTTACTATACCACTTGAAATATGATAATTTAATTGCCATTGGCAATTATTATTTCATTCGAATTTGCTGTTCTTATATATATTTTTTGCTTGATGAAGAGTTGATCAAAACCTCTCAGCTTTCGTAAATGTCTACCAAAGTCCTTGAAAATCTATAAAATATATAATAAACTTCGCTGGTCACTAATCACGAATCTGAGGTCAGATTTGAAGATTTAAAATGGTCAATCCAAAATAGCTTGTATGAGGTACAAAGTTTTACAATATAAATAAAATAGAATAATTTTCAGTTTGAATGTAAATTTATACATTTTTAGTATACCGAATTATTCAAATAGTGCATAATTTAAAGACAATTTGTAATAACAGCGCGAAAATAGCGAAGAGTGGCGCGAAGAAATGCGAAAAATTTTTTATTGAAGATTTTCTTACTTCTTGACATAGTTAGACACTGTCAATCACGATTGTAATATAGTAATGTAAAAACGAAATTCTCTTTTGATTGACAACAAAATTGGTTTGGATACAATGAAGTTGAAGGGAGATACCCGAGGATTAGGATGGAATGTCTCAGGAAGATGGACCCCTGTTATATACATGCATTTACATTTAATCAAGGGGTCTCTTGCAGACATTCAGTTTCTAACGATTTACTGTGCTCATTAACTTCTCATACTAGAATTTTGCATTTAGTAGAACTTTCTTACTTGAATGAGCTATTTTTCGGTATTTTTTATGAAATGTTTTGAGCGTTGAAACAAATGGAAACTTTCATTTTAAAAATTATATTAGTCAAAATCTATGTCGCATATTCTTTTTTAAACACATTTTCTTCTATACGTAAAAATAATAATTAACTATGACAACCTTTGTAATGAAAAAAGAAATAAGTAAGTATAAAACATATGCTGTAAATTTTTGACAAATCGGAATGTTTTAATGGTCGAAGATGTTACATTTGGAAGGTCACTTTAATCACATATAAAAGTAAGATTAAAAATTAAAAAAAAAAAGTGACCCGTTTGGTATGCCAAATGACCCATATACAGAAAATGATACCAGTGGTTGACCATTTGTTCTGTTACTAACGCTGTATGGTATAAATGCGAACAAAAAAAGGGCCCAGAAACTGTTTTCATTTTTTTACTATAGGCTAATTTGAATTTATGTCAAGTCACTTTGCAATTCCTTATCCAAATGTAAGATTTACGGATCAAGTCGCAACGGAAGTCGAAATTAAAAAAATTGAATGCAATAGATTTCGCATCTTATATAGAAGGATCTTTGGGAAACATATTTTCTCTTTGTTAAAAAAAAAAAAAAAAACAGATTTATAGACGTGATAAAGTTGCAGTAGGTAATAACAATATATATTTATAGTAAAATTAAAACTGCGTAAATATATCCATTGATATATTCAATAGAACTTTAGTTCATTATTGACTCGTTACGGATTTCGAAGAATTATCATTTTCAAATTTAGAAAAATTATATTTTATATCTATACACAATATGAATAGCAGTTCCTTTTATACCATCTATCCAATCGTGAATGTTTCCGAAATTCTTTTTAAAGAACATTTCTTCTGCATTCTATTTCACCAACAATGTTAATGAGTGATATAAATTTAGAGGACTTTACAGTCTTGTGTAATCTTTATACATCTGACCTACATTCGTTTTCATTTATTACTCGTAAATCAACGAAATAATTAAAAAGATAAATCTTCTTTTACTGCTATTTTTACCGATACGACACGGCGATTTGATTAGAATATCTCGAACTAAAGACGTAAAGTCACTCATAGATTCGAAGTGCCGGGAACGATTAAGTTTATGGCCTGAAAACCATATAACTGAAGCGTACGTTCTGCTCCATTAAGCCACCCCGAGCGTCGTTCGACTCGCTTGGATCCAATCCAAAGACTTCGCGTTCTAACCGCTATCACGCCGGCACTCTGGCTTTTGTCGCGAGAATGCATCCAATTGAAATGCATTTAAAACGTAAACATCCGCAATTTTATCACTTTCCGCAACCGCATTGAAACACTCTTATAGCTATTTACTTTTATTTTCGAAACATTACCCAATTTCATTACATTTTTAAAACGTAACAATTGCTTTTTATCGGCGGGAATTATTTTCTTTAAAAACACTGTACAGGAAATACAAAAGTTATACATACATATAAAATTGATCATTTCCAAGTAGTCGAAATAAAGCAAAACTATTATCCAGTTGTTGGTGGGTATGTATATTGTTCAATAAAATTATAAATTGCATTATACACCTACATTAGTAGACTAATTTATATAAAAAACGGCGGTCTGAGTATTGCAATTTACTACAATTTATTTCAGAAGAATTTCTTCGATCAATTATTAATATCCGTGACGATAAACGATAAAGAATGGTATTAGATGATTAAATATTTACAAATGAAAACAAAAAATTGATAGTTATATAATTGTTACTTGCAGCATAAACGTTACATGGTCGTTATAGTATATACCGGTTACCTTTGTTTTTTCTGGGTGGTCGCAGAGGGGGTTCAGTAACATTCCAGAAATCGTAAATATTCTAAACTTCAAAAATGTTTCATATGTAACATTTAATTTTAAAACCTCCTTCAATTCTTTCAAATGAATTTACTTTTACAATAAAATAAATTACATTTTTAGGTTATAACAATTTTTTTTTCTTATTTTCAAGATCAAAAAGGAGGAGATTTAAAAGTTATATTTGAAATATGTCGGAGGTACAAAATTGACGGTTTCCGCAACGTTACTGAAACGTCTCTGCGACCAGATGTTTAGCGTGATGAACCAAAAATTTACAAAAATGGAAAATAAATAATTTTACAAAATAGTCAGAAAATCAATAGTTTTAATACCTTTTTTTTATAGTTTATTAAAGAGTTCATCAAAATTGGATTATAGATGTTATAGAAATCTTTTCAGTGCAATTAAAATTTACTTTGGAAATTTGGAAACAAGTATTCATGAAATGTATTTGAAAATCATATTATTAAATCCCTTTAAAGGTGTTCTATCACTGTTTGCAATGGCATAACAGAGCACATGTAACAGACCAATTTTTATCAATGATCATTTTGCGGAAATAGCTTTGAATTATTCTGATATTTTAATGGTGATATTTAATGTATATTTTATAGACAACAAATGATGTTAACAACGAAGTCAGTCTTCATGACATCGGTAAAGTATTTTCCTGTTTTAAAATGTACAAATTAAATAATATGTAAATGATATCTCGATTATTTCTGATTCCATAGGGGCTGGAGTACGTATCTGATATACGATTATAGTTATTCAATTAGCGAAAACGGTTTACAATGTAGTGAGAAACGTCTGATCCCTGGTAGAAAATTTAACGAGACCTTGCCACAGCCACGGCTTCAGAAGCATGGCACTCGCGAGGCCAAGTTAATTTTTCGACCAGAGATGTTATTATTTCAAATGTGTAACCAAATTAGTCTGGAATCTTATGCTGAATTATCCGATATACGTATTTCTGCATTAAGGGTTCCTAAACTTTGACAAATCATTTGAAATTCATATTCGGTTCTATTCATAAAACATTCTATTAGTTCAGATTAGTCAGATTCTATTAGTCCTCTGTAAGCAATCTACTATCACGGCAATGCAATCACTTATTGGGATGATTTTTTTACATAGATTGCATTAAAGTAGCATAATTGTTATCTAAAAATTCAATTAATTATCGAAAAATCTAAATCTTTATTGCAATAAGGAATAAGTTTTAATTTAAATATATCTCGCCAATATCATCAAATTTATTCTTGACCGAAAATAATGTTAAAATTAAAATTTTTAGATTTGAAATTTGAAAAATGCGAAATTCTATATCGCATACCTTTATGTGAGCATGTACAAGCTACTGTTGACAAAATTTTCGAAAATGAATAAGCACGTACAAAAATACTAGGCAGGAGATTTTAATCTTGAGGTTGCATAATGAAAAGTGTACCGTTTCGTTTACATAAAAGCAATTGAAATACAATTAAATGCAAATGTTCGGAATTTAATTACTTCCTTACCCGCATATTAAAACATTTACCATTTCCGTTTGATTTAGAAATATATCCCAATACGTAATACCTAATATCCCATTATATACTAATAAACTGAAGCAACCATTAATTTTATCGATTTTATCGCATGTAATTATTAAATTCATTATTTTTCATTATGTAAATTACGATTTGCGCATTTACACTTGACACAACACGTGCGAAACATATTTTTTATAAAAAGTATCTTATTAATATTTTCTCGCTTTTCCAAATATTCATTAATTAAAACCAAAACGTATGGCGTGAATAAAAGAGTTTTCACATGATATTACCCCCTCTTAAAGTCAACATCAAATGTGTTTGACTCAGTAATCACAGCCATAGGAAGCCCTATCACTTTCGGACAAGAGATAACTTTAATAAAGTTTAATAAAATTTAATAAAGTTAACTTTATTACGTTATTTTCGCTCTAAGTTATTTATGATAAATGTTGATTGATTGAACTTATTATTCTCTGCGGGTGTATAAAATTTACAAAATACTCTATATATTAAAGGGATTTCAAAATTTGTTCGTGATCGCATGGAAAGTAGAATGTTTTATAATTTTTTTATTTTGGTTTTATTATGTATATAATAAAACCAAAATAATAAATGGAGGTCCAATAGGATTCTACTTTTATATGAAGAAAATCAGCATATATGTGTAGAGTAAAGAGTGCATGTGTTGCGTCTGTTTATTAATTACTTAATTATATTCTATTAAAAATTTCACATATTTACAGATAGCAAGCCTTGCCTTTCTTTAAGAAACTATATATCAATAAATTAAATAGAACGTAACTACTTTTAGAGACTTATTGAAGAATAACAAATAACACTTTAATAACGTTTGCAATCAGATATCAAACATAGGTGTTTTTATTTTCATCAAAACCGAGTCCGAATTTCGAGATACGCTAATCTAAATAAAAAAGTTTACATCGGTTCTTATCTTCCGACGCCACATATTAGATTATGTTATGATCGATGATATTTTAATTTATATATATTCATTTTCATTATTTTCATTTACTTTTGTCATTTATTAATTATTTTTAGTAAGTATTTTATTTTAATTTTTTTATTGAAAACTATTTTCGAAATATATGATATGTGTATATATACTGGGCCCAAACAGCATATATCATAATAAATACGTACTACCCTCAATGACAATAAAAAATATTGAGTCTGTCCCTAGTAGAAAATAAGACAAGTTTATGGACATTTTTTCTAGGCTGTGTTACTTTTAGCATGGAGACCAGAAAAAATGGGCAGGAAGTGGCGCTATTTTGTACTAGGGATTGTACTAGGCATTTCACAAAAACAAATTGAGCAAATAGATAAGAATTTGAATCTAATTAATTTGCTCTAAGTAATCCGTGAATGAATAAAATTAATATTATCTATATACATAATAATACTGGTATCTGAATAATAACAATAGCTAGACCCATATTTGAAATAAGAAAGGGTGGCCCTTATAATGGTTGCGACATATATACTGGAATTTGAAGGCTTTATTCAAATAGTATATACAGGTCTCGTAATATTTTTAAAAATTGATATGTGCTCCGTTTAAATGAAATCAAATTAATTGGTTTGAATTAAATTAAATGTACAATACGAGTATAAGGCCGCTTCTTATTAGATCTAATGCACCGAAAACATTAATGGCAGGACTATTTGAACTACGAATCAGGGAGTATTTGCAATCTGCGACAAATTTTTTAAATGATCACTTGAGATCCGTTCCGCAGTTACGTCAAAATTTATGACATAGCTTTAATCTGCCTGCGTTTATTTGAATAATTCAGGTAAAATCACACCTACTCAAACATATGTTTCTTTCTTACATAGATAAAGATTTAATAAGATTAGATAAAATAAATTTCCTTTCGACAAAGATTTTTTTTAGTTAACAATGCCATATATTTTAATTCATATTTTATTATTCTCACTATAAACATTAATCATGACCAGTTTTATTCTCTCATTTGAAACGGATTTTCGAGCATTACTGTATTATATATAATATCTTCTTACAAATCGAGTCTTTATGTTGGTAGTCTATGACTTTTATATCGTTGATTTATAACTGTACGTCACACCGCGTCAATTAACGTATAAATATAAAATTCGTTATTCATCCTGCTTGATATACCATGTCCTATCAAAAAAGTATTTTAAAACTAGTCATTTACGTTGGCTGAGACGATCCATTTCCGTGAACGCGCGTGACTGTCCTCGGTATAAAGGTATTAAAGCATTATGAGGATTTCACTTTAATGGCTCGTTCAGTCGAAAATATCATCAGCCTGTGGGTAGGGTAAGACGTCGGCGATAATTCATTGGATTTTTTCCCCTTTTATCTATTAATCTGGCAGCAACCGCAGCTGTACGCGATATAAGAGGCGAAACGTGCCTGATTTCTGAATTTAACGCGAACACAGATATGCATGTGGTGTATTAAGTTGATAAATAATAGGTTCACGCGAAGATTATTTTGATGATGCGAAATATGTAACGAAGATGATCCAATATTAGAAGCCGATTGGCTTCGGTAATGCCCCTATTTAAACGCAGATAAAGTGGGCACGGCGCGTTCTTAAATACTCTTCTCAATATAATTGCCAGAATGTTCAGCCACTAACTACGGGTCCAACGATTAAGGAATAATATATCTTGCATAAAATGTTAATATTACCGTGCGTGTTACTGCTCTGATCGCGATGAATAAATAATGCGAAACGCAATGTCGTGCAGGCAGCCCGATATTCTGAAAAACTTATAGGAATGTACAGTTTCTCACTAATTGAGTATATTCGAATATGACTTGATCATCGTAAAACAGGAATTTGCAATATGGCTTGAAAAAGTGCGGTTTATGCATGTTTCGCGTAATGTTACATTCGGCAATTACAAGAATATGATCATTTACTTTTGCGGAATGAAATTATAGGATTTTAAAGAATTTTTTATGCCTACATTTAATTAAACGGATATCGTTATGTAATTTTAATTGGAGGTTAATTGATTTCACGTGGTGTTTTGAAAGTCGTACGGGAAGTGACACTAAATTTGAATTAATTGAAACGTGTATAATGCCTCTCTAGACGATTTATTGCATACAAATTGATGCAAATATGTTTTGAATAATCCGAGACCCATTTTATCTTATTGTTAAGTGAATTGTGTTTCGCTTGTAAACGTTGAAATTGAAGAAACATATATACGTTGACGATTTGGTTTGTTGACGAACGGATACACACATGCAAAAGAAAGTCGTTAGAAATAGTGAAAATCTTTAATATGTGATGAAGTTTTATCATATCTATCGCATTTTAAAGACTTTGAAGTCTCGCATGTCGGTGCATATCTACTCATTCGGGCAAGTGATTAACCCCCTGACCTGTAATGATGGCGTAGAATTTATCTTATTCCGAATCGCAGGCGATATTACACTGCGATTTCGAAACTCGTTATCGCAGGCACTTTTATTTCTAACGTGATTTCCATCTGCGTTATTGCCTTTTTCGCAATATACGTCGTAAATCATATAATCCAACCCATTATAAAATATTAACTGGTAATTAAATCTAATCGCGTACCAAAATTCATAAATAAAGTGAAAGACAGAAAACTTGTAGCTGCGCGATAAACTTTTATATTCATGTATCATTAGCGGGAAATAGAAACATCAGTAATTGAGCTGCCAGCTTAAATTATAAGCGACTTAAAACCAACTCGAATAGTTTTCATGTTACACGCGGTTCTCCGTTTTCCTACGTACAGGTCGCCAATTTATGTACAAATTAGGAACAAATTTATATCTCTTGCACATTGAATAATAAATTATATAATTATTTTAATTAAATAGGTAGCATTTCGTACGTAACACCGCGGCTGGCAATCGAATAAATTGCCTTCTAAGATGGAAATTTAATTAATACGAGTTTCACGAGAACGTTAACTTTTAGTCGTGGTAAAATATATATATATAGTTATATACGTCTTACTTGTTCCTTTCCTATATACATAAATGGAAAACATTTTGTTTTTAGGATAAGAATCAAAGGTGATAAAGCAATCAAAGTAAGTTACATCTTACCATTACAGAGGTACCTCTTCTCTAAAAGGTAAGATGCACAGATATACAATAATGTCAACATAAAACTTATTTCGTTATTGGAATTTCTACCTTGGGCGGCAAAGTGAATTTTTTACGTATAGATATGTCACATGAAAATATTAATATTCAACAATTCGATCTTTAGGCATAGCGCACATGAATTCTACATGATCTGGGCAAATCTTAATTCTCGTTTGATGTCCTCTAAATCCTTTCTTAGGTCTCCGCGTAATTAATATAATTTTAAAATTGTAACAATATTTATGTTCATTCTTTTTATACAATCATAATCCTACCAGTGCAAGAGAACTTCTGATAATTTTGAAAAGTCTGACGTGTTATAAATCCATATAAATTTATAGGAAACACCTTCAAAAAATATGTTATAAATACGACTTCTGCCCTTATGCACAACACTTTTTTGCTTATCTAATCGGAAATGTGGCAAGCATAATGTATAAATGAAGGAATATTATATGCATTACGTATCAATGGCGGAAACAGTCGCGTCCACAATACATACACTATTTTTTGTCGCACCTGTATTGAAATTTAAAATATCTTCGTCTTCCATGTTATAATATCCCATATAACACGAAAATATAGATAATGGCGGAAAGCGCGGTAACCAAATGCCCAGTGCATTGGGACAGCGGGCGGCAAAAATATTCGAATACCCGCTGCACATGCGCAGAAGCTTCATGGCGCTATATGGTGGCAATTGACCTCTTCACACCTGCTTTGCCTGCAAGTAAAGATTGTAAATATGTGCAGGTGTGACAGAAAAGTATTTATGAGGTAGGTTCTGTAAAAGAGACTACAAAAAAGAAAGAGAAGCGTAATTAACACCGACGTAATTTGTGTCTGATTCCATACAGGGTCGTCATAATCTTCCCACCAATGGAACATGCCAACAAAGTTTAAATTTTAATGATAATTTGTAAAAATGCGGAATCCATAAATTGAAATGCTAATTTTTTTGTTAAAATAAATTAATGATGAATTTCTTCACTCGTTGTTAAGAATATACTTTTTTTAAATAGATCCGATGTCGCTCATAAATCATAGCATATATGTTCTCATAAAAGTTATACGATATAAATAAGCCCGCATATAACTACAATTTTGATGTTAAAACCGCGTAAGACATGATATATTCACAGCATTTATGCATTTCATCCTATTGTCACGTTCCCATATGATCCAATTTCACGATATTACTTAATTTGAAATTAAAGCATTTAAAATTGTTCTCTGAAAAAAGTCGTTTACATCGCCTGACATTTTATTTTTTAAACCAACATACATCACTTCGGAGTATCACGGACAATCCCATTTCCTGTAAAGTACGGAGTACATCAACCGAAACCATTACGGCTAGACATTTCCATACCACCTCCTATCCTACAGAACTGTTTCTTTTTCTAAGTTCTCTTCGATCCCGATGCCCCTCCTGCAGCATACGCTAAATCGCACATACAAATGACTCGGAACGATCGTTCGGAATTTAACCGCATGAACGGTATGAGCTCGTTCGTATAAGCGTGATGGTAATGCCACGCAGCGTTTCCGATGAAACACGACGGAACGACTCTTTCGTCATGATACCACCCGCAAGCTCAAACTCTGCTCGTTACATAGTGGAGGTTCTTAACATATCGAGGCACGAAAATTACTCGTATCGGTTAGCAATGCGGTATGTGTTCGCGTTCGAACTCGGCGATTCAACATCGGAATGTAGGACCACCGGATGCTCCAGTCCATTTCCATTGTAGGTAACGGCGGCCGCATCGTCGAATTCCGCAGCCTCTCGATCGCGCCCGCGTTTACGAATTTCGAAAGATCGCATCAATGAGGTTGTAATCACGCGAGGAACGCTCGCATGTACTCTCATGACATTCTCTACCTACGATGCGTTACGGGAATTATCAACTTTTCTGCTTTACGTTCAACTCCCACGCGCGTCGATTTTCCGAAATCCCGATGCCGGCAAGTGCCCCAAGCCAATAACGAGGCTTTCCCACAAAGGCAGGCACTGGGTATCCTTCCGGGTCGCCGTTTGCCTCGTCGCTAGCTCGTTGCGGATTTCCGTGCGTTACGCGGCTGTTAATGCTTTGGCGCAGTTGAAATAGTTTTGATGCCATTTGGGCCAATTCGACTTTAATCGACGTTAAAGTAAAGCTTTTCCTTGAATTGATGTATTTCGTAGTTATAACGACTAGTCGTTATAATATTATACCATTACAATTGAATTTACTGAAATATACATCCTCTATATATGTTTGTACCCAAATATCACATGTATACGTCCAATTTATGTCCAGTTGTCACTGGCGAAGAAGTCCATTGTGTACGTATCATCGGGGTACAATTATGTACGTGCAGATGACGTAAACATAAATAAGTTTTCTGGTGGACAAACTGAAAATGCATTGATAGTCCAATGTATATGTGCGTGAGTCTGAACATCCATTATTCGTACATACCTGGACATGCAATGTAAGTCCTGCAGTGCTAATTGGATATTCCTTGAATATAGATAGTATTTTTTGCTTATTGTCGCTATCCAGTATTTTGACTTTAAACTAATGTAATGCACTGAGTGTTGATGTTGTGATTCTTTTATTTATAAATGCAAGAAAATGAGTCCAGTTATTTGGCTAGTTTCTATCCAGTTTGCTTTTATCCCATGTTAAAGGTATAGTGTAACTGGGCAGTGTAACAGAAAACTGGACAGGTTTCTACCAGGGTACTTTTGACTAATATATCCAAACTTGTTAGATTTACTCAGATCTAATCTCATCTTGATTCAGGGTCGGGTGTTATTCCTGATTAGAACATCGTTTTCTCGTATTTGAGACTTATATAATCCCGAATACCCCCTCTGGTATCATATAGGGTTAACTTTGTTTCTTGACGCGTAATGCATCGATCGCGCTACATTCTCAAATGTCTCGATTATCGTATACAATTTACACTTGCAAAATCCTAATTTTGATCTGTTTATGTAAACGTCGTGTCTGTACATTCTCCGCTGTCGCTCATGTCGCGGTCACGGTACATGAAAGCCTCGGATGAGGCGCACCGACATCGTCCAGCAGTGAACCATACGTCAGTTGTCGGCTAGAATAAATAAACGAATGCCCCATGCTGAGCTACCGTTCGTTTCTCGCGCCTCCGTGAGATCTTTCTGCCCCTTCCACATCTGTATATGCCGCTGTCTCGAGGGGAAGATTGACGATTTAATCTTGCTTGGCACATACATGGAGATGCTATTAACTCGAGGAAAGACCGAGATGATAAAATGCCTTTATCTTATGAATTTATATAGGCGCGCAAATGGACTGTTTATACAAAGGGCCTATTATCGCACACGACGTCCGCATACGTAACCGTTTATAACTTTCGATTCTAGCTGGCGCTAATAAATTGAAAACCATTTCGCATCTACACGTGCACTGTGAATAACATATATTTGCATATCTTTACATCTTGCAGTCATTTCGAAACAGCACGCAGTATACATATGAAGGATCAATGATTCGTTAACGGGATAGATAACAGAAAACATAATATTTATAGTCGATCATTTATGGAAGTTATAATATATGGATTCGTAATTATATGATATTGTTGGGACTTTCTTTGTATTTCCATTTCTTGCAACTTTTATTTTCACCGAATGTTTTAGTTTTTCATAACTTATTGTTGAGCGTAGTCTTATTATCAACTGTTCATATCGTATATCTGTTAATTACACAATTTTTCATTATATGGTCAAACCTGTTTGACGTTTAGTATCAACGATTTCATTTGTTCTCTGTCAGCAATAAAAATAATATATTTTTTTTGCTAACGATGTATCTTGTGCACATAATTATACTGTGATGATTTCAAATTAAGAGTGGATAATCGATGTTGATATTCATGATGTTTGTGTACTTAAATCATAGTTATGACATTATGTATTATATATATATATATATAGTCAAGTTTTTTTTTAATTGCGAAGAGTTGTAACAGTGTAGCGATGGCCACAACGAAGACCAAGTTGACTTCTTGCTAAACCATTTCAGTGGAGGTCAGAGTATCATCAATGACGTATTTTAATTCACTTGTTAGCCGGAAATAAAATTTATTACACGAATTATTGTCAGGGCTCTTACGTAAAACCAATAAAACACACGCGTAAATGAGAAAATTAGTCTTCGCCTATCAAACAATGATACTTTATCGTTGATGAGCTTTAATCCAGCATAGAGGCACTATAAGTTCTACGAAGCTTTTATTAGCTCATTGGCCCGCCTGGCTGTAACTCACGTTTATGATTATTAATGCCGACAGATTTATCGAGGATTGCTGCGGAAGTCTGGAGGCATCGAATGAATGGTACATAAATTCAATTCGGGACGTCGAACCGGAGATTAAGGTTCTTTCTCTCCCTCTCTTTCTGCGTACATCCATCTTGCTCTAGCTCGTTTTGCTCACCGTCCAATTTTCTCGTTCTCTGTCGCACGCGAAACGCCATGCAAAAGGGAAGAGGGCGCATTCGGTGTCACCGAAACTGGCTGCAGTGATTTCTTCGAACATGCGAGGATTAGGTTGGGATTTATTGCTACTTCTCGAAACTCCTTTCCGAGGCCAAGGTGTCGCCCGATGGATTCGCCCCTGAAGATCCGGCCTGATGATTATAAAAGAATACGACGCGCTGAATAACAGCCGACATAACGCGTGTCATTTGTTTCGCGAACAGCTCGCGCGTCAACGACAGGACTCGCGCTCTGTTTTACAATACTCGGTAACGTATATAGAGCCAGTAAATTACCTTCTGAAATTTCCCCTGTTAATACAAATGGCGATTGGATGAAATAGCGCAGTAGCGACATCGCATCTTTAGAATCTGCCAAATGCCGAAAATAATGGTTGACCCGTGGAAGCAGGCCGGGCATCCGGAGTTTGTTAAAAAGCCGCCGCGTATATTTCCGCGCTTCGAAATCGATCGGCCATTAGTCATCGAGCGTATTCCGACTCTGTCAAATCCGTGATTTATTCAATACGCGAAGGAAGATTTGTCTCGAAATAGGAATACCGGCTGATGCTCTCTCAGGCTGAGCCGTTGGCGTCGTTCGAACGTCACTTTTCACCCCGAGCAAGTATGGCCCTGAGCAATATACGGCCAAACGCGCTCGGCTCTTATCCACTCGAGCAAAATGTCAAAGTGCCAGATGATAATGCGAGGCGAATAAATCAAGCGCGCTGAAAAGATGACGGTGATAAATGTAGACACGTCTGCCAGGCGGCTCGTACCAGCTCGTAGAGCGCGGAGATAGTCGGAGCAAGATACAGGCGAGTCTCTGCTGGTGACTGATGGTGATGTCATGAGATGTGCTATCATAATAATTCATAAAGTCCTGTAACTCGGTTTAATTGTTGATTAATGAAAAGGGCAGCCAGCTTCGATCTTTCTTCCTAACCGCAGCGCTCTTTCACGGCATGCTGTATAGTGACCCTTCTGCTCATGTTTGCTTCCCGGGTTTAACGACTTTCGAATAATCGGACATGTGTTCGTTTTGGCGATATAGGCCCAATTAATGTGTCGGTCGTCGGCGTTGTTAGCCCGCCAAGTTCATTACTCAAGGCGTCGCAGGCGTTGCTTGCTTGCTTCTTTCGGTCGAATACGATCCTCCATTGCTTTCGGTATTCGTGACTAATAGGGGAAATTAATTGCGATTGAGGTCAGGATCATAAAAATGTTTACAGTAAACGTATGCCGTTGACATAGACAGATTGCCGTGATACCATGTTTCAAAATACATTGCACTCAAATATTTGAACATTTGTAATTAATTCTTATATAGTGACTATATGTTGAATGTTCTCAATGTGTTTATCAGGCATCTACAACATTACAGTAGAAAGTGAGTTTCAATTTATTCCTGGGTAGTATATTACTAGTGTCTGTTATTTTTAGTGGAGCATAGGGGAACGATTGAAACAAATTGTTCTGAATATTGAAATAGCATATTTAAAGTGTGTAATACAAATGAAAGCACCTTTAGTGTGATTATTATATATTTGCTCATAGACATGAGCAAATTGATTGACTGAAACAGGAAACTCAAACAGTTTGTTCGCATACTAATCTAAAGTGTAATATATTTAATTAATAATATGAATTTTTCAATGCACATATATTTATTAATAAGTGAATATTGAACTTTGTACATATCTTCTATAAAATACTATTTTAGTTATTCAATTAAACGATTCGAAAGAGGAATAATTATAAATATAATGAATTATATTTATAAAAGTTTAAAAAAAAAAAATCATTTGAAAACGAATAATTTCCATTTAATTTTATCTTACATACCGATTTTTTCTACGAATTTGGCAAGAAAAATATCTGAATTGTCTGAAACAATAGCCTGAAACTTGATGTCTATGAAGATACGTACGGTAAAGCTTTTTACAAATAAATTACATTCGTAAGAAAACTTTTTTATACAATTATACTATTAAAATCAGCAGTCAAAATATAATAAAATATGATAATATATCAATCATCGAAAAAATACAATGTAGAATTCATCAAACAAAACTGAAGCCAAAAATTTTAAAATATATATGAAAATCATAATTCATCAGAGGATCAATCCTCCATATCAAGGTTTTGCTTCATTAATTGTCATGAAAGAAATCATACGCTATTGGTTTAAAAGCGGCATAAAGTCATACAGCGTAAAGTGATTTTCGGTCAGAAATATGAAACTTTGACTTTTATTATGAAAAGCTTATTTTGAATATAATCGTGATGCATAAATTTTCAAAAAGCTGTCCTGTAACCTATATTCATTAAAAGCACTTTTTTTGTTTTATTATTAATGGATAATATATATATATATATGTATCCTATTTTATTGATTAATTCAATTCAAAAAATGATTTTGATTCATTATATATGTTGATATAGACAAGATATAATTTTTACTACAATAATGTTTCCTACAATTAAGAAATATTTTAAAAACACATGTAAATTATTTTCTGCAGTTCTTATGAACAAGCTAACATTTAAAAAATTTGTTTTTTGTTACCTACTAGACAAATAATTCAACTTTTGTTATACTAATAATAAAGTTACAATTCTTCGAATAAAGATAGTATATTGAAATGATTTTGTGATACAACGCAAATTTTTATTGGTATCATGTAAAACCTCGAAATTGTAATATAATTCGTATGAATATACATTCTTCAAATATATAACCTTTCAATAAGTTCAATTCAATATATTTACGGTATTGTTAAAAAAAAAAAATCAATAAAGTTACTTAGAGAGCAGGAAATGCCAAAAATAAGTTATTTCTTGCACTTATCCCTGTACAACTGTTGCTTTGTTTCTTGTTTTAAAACATACTTTATGATTTCATGCACAGGGCAGTAAATAACAATAAGTATACTGGTTTTCTGCGAGAGACTCGTTTATTGTCAAAACGTAAACATAATTCGTTATCCCGATGCGCGATTATTCGCCTTGGCGACTCGAAGATCTAAAAATCTCTGATTTCGTTGCGAGAAATACAATGTTACGCAAATGTCAACTTATGTAACGTGCTTATCGTCGTTGTACTTTTTGTCCCCAACTATATCTTCCCTATGTATATCTTTTCTATATTCCCCCGTATTCTTTGGTTTTATTAAATTGTTCATAAAAATTGTAGGATCTTGTATTTAAATGCTTGAATATATTGCTTTTTTCAAAATTTTAAGTATACATTAGCACATTGAAAAATATCTTGTACCGATATAAAAGATGTATTAAAAAAATATTGTGTTAAATTTTAAAGTAAATATTAAATGAACTACCATCTTAGTATAGACATTATAGTTATTAATAGACATTAAAAAATTCCTTAAATATTTCTGCAGTTTTTCTCAGCCATGTATATAGATACAGATATTAATCATGACGTCATAGTAAAGGTAAACTCACTCCTGCCGCAACAAGTGTCTTATAACGATAAATTAAACACGTTCTTTAATTAAGTCTATTACAAACGTAAGTTGTAATTACAGGAATAGGGGCATAAAAGAGCGCATAAAATTACAACCTTGTTCTTTTTTTATATCAAATCCATTACTATTTGCATCTAGCTGAATTATGAAGCGCGTGTTGACTTTTCCTTGACTGTGAGTAGCGTATATCATACAGAGCACCTCATTATCATGAATTATCATATGTTAGAATACCGATAATATATAGTGTTAATCGATCAATTCTTATTAGCAAAAATGCTTTTCAGTCGTTTATTTCAATAGAAAATGTTACGTCTTTCTGCTCATAAAAATAAAGTGAAACATAAAATTGTTGGTTATTATTTCAATAATATTGGCATAACTTTCGTCATATTATAAGGCGATATAAGGTAAATGTCCCAGTACCCGAACATGTACCAGAACTTGAACAAAAGCTGGATTATTAATATTAATTTAGCAAAAATTTAGTTTTACTGAAGATCTAAAAAATAGAACGAAAAATCTTTTATCTGTAAATTCCAGAATACCTGTAATTCCATTCGCGCAAATGATATTGCTAATCAGAATTTTCTATTGTTACCACCGCAATGCTACTGAAATATATTCAGTTTATATAATATTCATATTATATATTTTACATATATGCCATTCCAACATAAAGGATATACTAAGTGAATTTAATTTCGTGATTGTTACTAAAAAAAAACTTAATTATAATCCCATTCTACTTAAATAATAAAATATGTTTGACTATAATGAAATATAGTAAACATTTTCTGTGATATAATGTAATGGTATTAAGAAAAAGCAGAAATATTGAATTGCAACTTAATATTCTCATTTCTCACAGTTAATCCCGTATTTATAGTATTTTTGTCGTAATTAAATGGTAACTCGTTACTTACGTTGACCGTGATAAAAGTCGACTCTAGTGAAAGCTACTTATCTCCTAATACAGTATGTTATATTATCTTGAATTTTAATCCAAACGTCAAACGCATTAGCACGTTTAATATACAACGTCTTAATTTAAAATCTCTTTAAACTCGTTTGTTATATAAATTCGTAAGCAGTGTAAATTACAAGATACACGGTAATTAATATTTACTTTGAATTATATTAATATAAATACATTCAAAGAATTTATACCTGTTATATTATTAATGAATATGTATACAAGTACACTATTTTCATAATTGATTATATTGAAAAATGTTTATAATGATAGTTACGTATTATAAACAAATAAATACAATAATAAATAGTAAATGATAATCTTGTGTCTAATGGGAATGCTCGACATGTCATGATGCGTGTCTATCAATCTGTCTAGTGCATAATGTGTAGATACTGGACAGTTTTTACAAGGAAATATGAAAAATATAATCCACGGAGATTTTAATTATTGCAATATAAGAATACTGATGCAAAAATGTCACAACAAATTCTACACACAGATATATATATATATATATATATGTATGTATGTAACGACAATAATGTAATGTTCATTTATATATATAATCAAAAAATATTTTACTTTCATTTTTGCTTTGGCAACTGACCAATATTCATCGATTAAATAATGTTTTTTGGGCAAATCGGATTGTTATTTATACTTTAGTTATGGGCAATCGATAAATTACAATCTGGGAAACCCTGTTTATGCATAATTGATTACGTACAGACAGGCTACTGTAACCTGTTTACCATCTAACTGTGCTTTTAACAATCCACCGATAACGTATAAACCTTACTTTTACGACTTTCACAGATAATTTTGGTCCAATGATAGTATGTGAACCTATCTGATCGTACTAACACTAAATCATTATGTTTGGAACATTAATTAATTTCGAGTAAGCCATCACAACAAGAAATATATATAGTAATTCAAACTAGTAAAAATACGATCTGGTCCAATTCAAAATCTCATTAGATTTCAGGAATGTGGTGTCTTCCTGTAATTAATTTATTATTAATAATTAGTTTTTATTATTAATATTAGTAAATCGTGAAACGAGTGACGGATACTTAACGCGAACTTCAATAAACTGAAGAAATACACATTTGATATAAATGCAACATAAATAATAATTTTATTTGTTTAAAAACAATTTATGTTTCGGATATCGGCAGTTGAGTGCGTATCCTTACATTGCATGTATTATCGCAGCGCAGCAGGAAACTTACAAAGATGGCAATGTCAGAGATGTTACCGTAAATGCAAGTGTCTAAAGACAAGTTCACCTACATTTCTCGCTCATACATACAATCTTAAAGAATTACAGCACACTGCAGAGCTATACCATATTTGATGTACCTGTCGCTATTCCGACCATTACTGAACGGAGAGTGAGCGAGAGAGAGAAAGAGCGAGAGAGAAGGAGGTGGGGGGGGGGGGGGGGGAGAAAAAAAGAAGGCAAGAGAGGGGGAGGGATGGAGCACGGGGGGGGCGGGGGGGGCCGCGGAAGAGGGGCGGGGGGCCGGGGGGCGGGCCGCGGGGCGGCGTGCATGGGCATTAATTTATGTTATTTATCGCTCATTAAGCTGCAAAGAAACACTCGCGTATGGGAAATAATGTATCATTCTCCACACGCAGGAATCGGCGAATGATTCAGAATTCCAAAGAGCGATACACGCTATAGTGTCTTACGAGCGCGTTGATGTTTATGCGCTCGTGGAATATCGGTACATACGTCTAAATGTATCTAGAAAAGGCGGATATCAGCGTATATTCGCAGACACCAAAGATATACGCGTATGTGCAATCGTACACTGGGAACACGCGATATATCATTGAAAAGTTGTTCACCGAGAAGACATGGAAAACGTAGATACTATAACCGATGAGAATTGTTGGCGAAGATTTCGTAGTTATGTACGCCTTCACAATATTGTACGATAAGGCTTCAAGACACATGTAGCATATACTTGGTTTATACGCAAGGTTGTTTTGAAAAACTTACACGTTGTCTTAAGTGAAATTACTTATTGCGAAAAGGAATTAGCGCTTTTAAACTTTCAAATATTTGTAAAAGAGATTTTAATGAACCAACGTTCTTGTTACACCAAAGCTATATTCAATTCGAATGTCACTATGAAAAATCATTGGTTATCTGTGTGGGATAATAGTATATCTGTAATAACTCTGATGCCTATAACAGTAGCAGAAAGCCCTATTGCAGCAATGTATTTCATTTGTACGTAACATATTTGTTTTGGTGCTTTTGTAAACATCAAAGTCTTTATTATCTTTGATCAGGTAGATTAGGTACTTACAAATATTTTTAACCTGAAAGTAATTAATTTACAAAAACCATCCACAAACGACAGAGCGAAGAATGGGAGAGTGTTAATTGTATATCTACAATTACCAACGTATCTAAAATTACGATGTCCGACAAGTGGTTAATTGGTGAAATTGGTGTTATTGCTTCTCCAAAATATGAATGTAGATGCCATGAAGAGGACTTAAATCATGTCCTATGGCAATGTCCCAAATATGCTGATGAGCGGATAGAGCTTATCAGCAAACTAACTGCTGAAAAACTACTTCAACTTTTTGACGTTAAAGTTTTCCTTACACTCAAAATAAGAGCAATCGTGGGTATTGATATATTCCTTAAAAAAAACTGATGTAAATGTATATATTAATCTTATACTCTATCACATGTGCACTTCGATTTTGTATTACTATGCTATTGTACTATGACAATGTATACTATTCTTCAGCAGAGTAAACAAAAAATAAAAGTATACAAATTGTATGGTATGATGACAGACCCGTAAAGCGTTGCGAAGCAACGGAGAATTCCCTAATACTGTTCTCGTCCCCGAAGGGGGCGGAGGGGGGAGGGAGGACGTACCGAGGATAACGGGAGGCCTTGGCCCCCCGCCCCCCCCCCCCCCCCCCCCCCCCCCCCCCCCCCCCCCCCCCCCCCCCCCCCCCCCCCACCCCCCCCCCCCCCCACCCCCCCCCCACCACATTTTTTCGATACCTGTCATCAAAGTAGACAACTGTCACCGAAACAACCATCGGATACTTAAAAATGTCATGGAACTAACCTTTAGAGAAAAATATATGCTTGCATCATATATACATATACAGCTATATAATTACTAGGAACATACTGCATTATATTCATTTAAATATAATTTAACATATATTCATTTAAATGTAAATTAATTCCTTATATGAACACTAATTTCCCTAGACAGGCCCAGATAAACTTCTTAAGCTACAATTAAAAATGTCTCATGCCTATAGTATTTGTAGCTTCTGAAGTTAATATGGTCTTGTCTACGGAAATTCGTGTTCATTGAAGTACGAGGTTAGTGTCGGATCATTTCATCAACTGTTATTTGTTCGACATACGAAAATTAGGTCCAATTTTGTTATTATAGGTCATTATTGATCTAGTCCTTTTGTTTGTACTCAATGATTTGCTAAATATCAGTTCTATAAGTCCTATTACTAATTTTATTAGTACTGAGAAAGAATATAGAATTTCATTGCTAACTATGAGAGCAACAAATCAGCATTCTGTTGAATGAAAAATATCGAAGCAAAGCGATCATTCCACTTATCAATGTTTACTATAAACCGCCTCTTACTGTTTGATACTTAGATGATAAATAAAATTTTTGTCGCAGTAGGCCGCAAAATGCGATTTCGCGCCCTTCACCTAATCGCATCATGAACAAACATTTTACTATGGGGGCGACATCCGGCGCGGCA